>VNJU01004971.1:0-48716 GCA_008042675.1 Drosophila seguyi | reverse complement strand
AAGTTAGCCTTCTTTCTTGTTATTATCCATTGTATCTAACACCAACATCATATCCTAAGTAAAAATTGAATTCTGAGAAAAATACGATATCTTAGAGTAGATCACAAAATGCTTAGAACTGCTACCTTAAAGAGTCGAAAAGGGTCCCTGCCCTTTTGATTCATTTATAACCAAGAGGGTATAATAAATAAAAAATGTTTTCGTACTTCTAAATCAAAATGATATACTTATGTAGTATATATTTAGAGCCTAGTACAAACAACAGCATTTGTAAGCAAAATTGCTATACATTTCGTTCGTGAACCAGTGTGACCTAAGAATTTATGGAAAGGGCATGAAAAGGGTCACAGTGATACGAATTTCCAGCTAGTTGTAGACTAAATATGTAGCTTCTGTGAGTACTAGGCTTATGAACATTTTTTATTATTTCTTTTCATTTGATCAACTTGGATAAATTTATAATGATTGAAGCGTAAACTGCAATGGAAAACAAACTTTGAAGTTAGCCTTCTTTCTTGTTATTATCCATTGTATCTAACACCAACATCATATCCTAAGTAAAAATTGAATTCTGAGAAAAATACGATATCTTAGAGTAGATCACAATATGCTTAGAACTGCTACCTTAAAGAGTCGAAAAGGGTCCCTGCCCTTTTGATTCATTTATAACCTAGAGGGTATAATAAATAAAAAATGTTTTCGTACTTCTAAATCAAAATGATATACTTATGTAGTATATATTTAGAGCCTAGTACAAACAACAGCATTTGTAAGCAAAATTGCTATACATTTCGTTCGTGAACCAGTGTGACCTAAGAATTTATGGAAAGGGCATGAAAAGGGTCACAGTGATACGAATTTTCAGCTAGTTGTAGACTAAATATGTAGCTTCTGTGAGTACTAGGCTTATGAACATAAATATAAAGGTAATCCAAAAAAGAAAGAAAAATAAAAAATAATATAATTGAACAAAACTGAAAGACAAACCTGAATACGTGCCTCTGGCAAACCAATTTTATCTGCAAGCCTTTCTCTGGCAAAAACATCTGGGTAGTGTGTTCGTTCAAATTCTGTTGGATTATATAAATAAAGTTTTTAGGGTCATGATGAAAAATAGATTTAACGTTTTATAAAACACCTATACTTCTTCCTAATTTATACATATATTTATATATTTTGTGGTTTAAAGATACCTTTTTCCAGACTATCGATTTGTTCATTCGAAAACGATGTGCGATTTCGTTGTAGTTTTCTTTTTAGCCTCAGTCGCATTTGCGAGTCTTCATCTCCCGATGAATTGTGATCAGAATTGCCCTCGGATGTACTATCATGTGAGTTTGGATGAGATACGTCCGCAGAATATTGTAAATCTAAAATCATAAGACATTTTTTAAGTCATTATTTTTAAGGCTACGAAAAGTGTTTAATTTTTGTGTCCAAATGTTTAGTCATCAGAATGCCAGGCTATGCGTGGTTGAATTGGCCACTATTTGTGACAAAGGGGAAACAATCTAGATTAAAGTAAATGGTATAAACGGGGACAAAAGCGCGGTGGATGTTTTTATTTTCATTTGCAATGGCACATATGCTAGACCAATTCATTGATTGAACAGAGAAACAAAAACCGCCCGATAGAAAAGAAGCACATAAAGGCAAATAGCTTTATTCAATAAGATTTAATGGCAAATAACACAAATGACCAACAAATTAACTATTTGTTTTGCCCTGTTGTTTGATCATCTGTGAGAAAATGAATCGATTTAAGATTCTAGGAAAGAGACAATGTGGAAGTCTAAGTAGTTTGATAGTGTTTACATTTAACGTAACAATGCATAGAAGTATGATACTCTAATTTTTAATATGTCACTTTGTTACACTGAACTAATATTTGATGACTTCATTTAAACTATTCTTAAGGAATATCATATAAATATTTTTATTATTGATCAGCATCTAGAGTTGTTTCGATTTAGACATGTCCGTCTGTTCGTGTGGAAAACCCAATAATAACTATTATAACTTGCCTCTTTTTTGGACATCATCTCGATTAATTTGTCCAGATAAATTTGTGGGCGTTGATACTGAAACTGATGCTGCAGCTGGTGGTAAAGTCAAATGTGCCGTCGCTGTATTACTTGGATACCAGGCCCATCCACCAGTTTGGCCATTAAACATTCTTAGCTTTTCATAAACTGATTCGTTTTGTTGCTGCGCCTGCTGCTCCTTCTGAGATGCTAAATTTCGCAAAACTCGATTTATAGATGAAACCTGCAGATAAATATTGCATGAAACATAATTGAACAAAAATATTGAACACATTTTTACAGAGAGTTCTGCTTTATTATAAACTGAAAGGATAGTTATATATATATAATGATTCTCTTCTTAATTTTTAAAGTGACTTAAATCGAACTTAAACAACTTTAGCAATCTGTGTACATGACGCCACAATTGCTGAACCAACCCTCTCTTTATTTATTGCCATGCAATTGGCTGACGACTATTTCAACCAATCAACGAATCCGAAAGCGAGAAAGATATATAGATGAAAAATAAACCTGTACTTGTCCTACTCTTCCTTCGCCCGGCTATTCCCACAATATAGAAACGCAATTGCAATTGCGGTCAAGCTAATAGGTACAAAGAAATAGTATCAGTAAGCCCGGGAAGCCAAAGTTTGCAGATCGAAGCGATCTAATGGTAATCGATCAATTGCTAAGAAAAGAAGGAAGCATTTTAAAAAACATTGTATTGAAATGTATAAGATGAAACTATCAGTTCCCCAGAAGGTCGTTCGCTGTTAAAAATATACATGAAAAAAGTATTATACGTATGTAATTTGGTGTACATATTTTAGGATTGAAATAAATAATCATACGTACACACATAAACATGTATTAAATCATCAAATAAACCGAAAAATCACCACAGATTCGTATTTCCGATTAAATCTAAGCCGAAATTTTCCGTTGCGCTGGCAGAACCAAACTCGCAAGAACAGAAATTAATTATTTTGAAATATAAAGCGGTTAAGTGAATCTCAAATTGTATTTAATTCTTTAATATTGCTTATGAAAATTATTGCATAACTCAATTAACAAGAGGAAGCATACTTCATCAGTTCATGCCTTCCGCATTACAGCAAATCTGCCGCCCCTTTTCTAAGTTTCGAACGGAAAGTACGAACTGAGAGGAACTATTAAAGGCTTGTAAATTTTTAAGTTTTAATTAATTATTGTTTTGATATTTTTATAAAGGTTATTATTCAAAAATAAGACAAACATATACTTGTTTAAAACATCAGCTAATTTTATACAAAACAAGAAATGAAGCTAACTTCGGCATGCCGAAATACCCTTGCAGTAATTAGAAGAAGAAGAAGAAGAAGAAAAATGTTCTGACTTTTTCGCTTTCTCGGTACTGTCATAAATTAAATATTGCCAGTGCAGAATGTTGCTGGCAAAAATGTAGCAAGCAACAAAGCCAAACAGATATATATTCTTCTGGCAGCTATATGATATAGTCGTCCGATCCGGCCCGTTCCAAATTATATAGTATTGAGAGCATATAGAAGACATCTGAATGAAACTTTCATTCAGATAGCTTCAAAACTGAGGGACTAGTTTGCGTAGAAGCGGACGGACAGACGGGTAGACGGACATGGCTAGATCGACTCGGCAGTTGATGCTGATCAAGAATATATACTTTATAGGATCGGAAATGTCTCCTTCACTGCGTTGCGAAATTCTTACTAAAATTATAATACCCTGCAAGGATATAAAACGTTATACGAAAGGAACTTTTTCGTTGACCTTGGCAACTCTATTAGCAAATTGTTTTTTGATGATTTCGTGGCACTGCCAAAAGAACAGCTGACTCCAGTTAAAATATTTCAAAGTGCTTATTTCAGTCTTGTTTAATTTTAGTTTTATATAAAAGTTTCTAATCATTTAAATAAAAACGATAATTAAAAAAAAAACGAAATCAGACGATTGCTCGGTAAAAACAGGCCATTATTAATATATTTGTTGTGGCAAAACGGCTAGTGTTGCATAAATTAAAATGCCAAAGAAAAACACAATATATAGACGTACATATTTGCATTCTTAAAGGATACTAAAATTTTAGTCAGTCGCAGGAGAAGAAGGAGTCAAAGAATTCATTTCCGACCCTATAAAGTATTTAAGATCTGCACCAACACCCGGGTAGATTTAGCTATGCCGATCTGTCTGCTTGTCTCTCACCCTTGAAGTTATCTAAGTGATATTTAGTCAGAAGTATGCAATGGAGTAAAAGAAACACTTAAGGAAAAGCCGATTAAAAATACTAAAATGTTAAAGTATCTAAACCGTTTAGCGTCCAGAATATGGCGGCACGTTTGGTGCAAAAATAAATCTTAGCAAATTAGTTCACTGTTCTAAAAATTGAATGGTACGAATTTAAATAGGGTCATTCATGGGGATTAGGCTCTGCGTTGATTCTTGGATTTAAAGGGTTAGTTTTATATATATAAATTTGTTGTTGAAAAAATTGTACAGGCCTACGACTTATAGGGAATCTTCTGTAGACTCTCCAAAAATGTGGTTGGCGGTGTACATTCTAAATTTGTATAACTGTGCAGGGTATTAAATTTTAGTCCGAAGTCCCATTAGTCCCATTGAAGGAGATATTTTCGAGCCTATAAAGTTTATATGTATATATACCATATATATCAACATCAGCAGCCGGTCTATCCGTCTGTCTGTCTGTTTCTACGCAAGCTAGTGTCCCAGTTTTTAGGCTATCTGAATGAAACTTCGCAGAAAGTCTTTTATATATTGCTACTACGATTTTTGAAAAAATATTACCATTTATATTAGTCTAAAATTTTGGTTTTAATATTATGACAATCGGACGACTATATCTTTTATCCTTATTTCAACAAATTTTCAAATATTTTTAGAATCAACCGTATTTATTCTCCGTAGGAAAATTTGTTAATTAATTATTAAAACAAATTTTTGCAAAATTTCTGATGCGCAATTATTATTGTGTCTGCATTTTGTCATGGGCATGTTAGTACTTTAAAATTGTGAGTCGATTTTCCTTTTCTTTGTTTGTGCAAAACATATTGGCTAGAATAAAATAAAAAGGTTTTTAATGATAAAAAAATGTAGCCTATAGGAAACATTTTAACTGAGTGTTACACAAAATCTTTATTATCTTCACGCAACCAAATGGTTTAACAGAAGTTCAAATTAAACGTAAATATTTGCCAATTCTACTTGGATAATCCGGTGATAAAGATAATAGAGAAAATATTAATACTTTAAAAAACTGTATTAAACCATCAATGCAAGAAGTCATTGAATTCTATTTGCTAAATCAAAGGATCCAATAAATATTTAAAAAGTAAATCTGGGAACTTAGAGATGGAGCAAAAACAGATCAACTAGGAATGAATCTTGAAACCTTGGAACAGTCTATTAAAGATTCAGACAAAGAGGAACCACAGTCATATTTGTCTATGTACAAATGTATACATACTTTGACGGTGAAATCTTGGAAGAAATTTGCATTAAAACCATGGTACAACTATAAAGGTTGACCTGTCGGACAAAAAACCGCATAGTTGGGGCTGTAAAAGCGAGTGAAATTTACAACACACAGCCTACTAATCGTTAATGAATTAGCACGATTTAAAAAGTTAAGCCCTTTACCTGAACGATTTGAGAGCCAACGGGACTTGTATAATGTAACATATTTAAAACTTATGAAGAACTGGAGTCCAATAGATTTCAAATTATATTGGTGACCAACATTTCAGACAATGCACTCGCTAGTTCCGAAAAGAAATAAAAAATAATACGAGTTCTAGGTCCTGCTATGGCTAAATGCTACAATAATCCTAAGGGCTGTGTTTATGTGTAGCATATGTAAATGGAACAACTTCCAAAAATGGACAGATGGACACATGCAATACAATTTTCAATTAGACATTGCACATAAGCTACTGGAATCTAGAATATAAATTTAACTACCAAAAAAAAGGTCGGCCAACGTAAAACATGATACTTTCGGTCCAATTGTTTCTAGTGTCAGGTTGACCTTAGGTCTAATACATACATACATAAAATAAAAAACATTTTATTTATAACACCTGAGTTTCATACACTCAAAAAAGATTAACCTAAAATCGTCCTAAACAAGACACTTTTCGCCCATAAAGTTAGAGATTCGTCTTAAAAAGGATACATGTATCTACATTTTTAGTTTTAAGAAGACTTGCCCTAAATATGGGAACATCTTTTCTTATTTTGAAGGTGAATTTGTCGTATACTTAACAAGAAAAGAAGCGAACTTCGGCCTGCCAAAGTTTAAATGCCTTTGCAGGAAGTAGATGAAAGAGACGAAAAATGTTCTGTGACCGAAAAATGTTGCGCACGAACTAAATGTGGCGAACAACAAAGTCACTCAGTTGTGATTTTGCTTTCAAGATAAATGAATTAATATATATATCCTATGGCAGCTATATGGTAAAGTAGCCCGATTTTGATCAAATTCAAACCGAAATTCTAAAATTATACAAACGGCCATGTTTCTAATCTTATAAAAAATTTAAAAAATTGGCTAAGTTATAATTGTTTTTATTAAAATTTACCGCTGGCAGCTATAGTCGTCCGATCCGGCCCCGTTCGACTTATATAGTAGTGAATTTCACTCAGATAGCTTAAAAACTGAGGGACCAGTTTGCGTAGAAGGAGCTTTCTAGAAGGACAATCAAGTGATAGTCGCTCTCAGCGCCTTACTGATAATAGAGTAAGGAACAGCCTAACGCGTGGTGAAACTAGCGCCGAACGTTCCCAGCGACTTATTGCACAAATAAATAAACAAAGGCGTTCACATCTAGGGCGCGTAATAAAATTTTAGATAAGGAAAATTTAAATCATACTTAATATCATAAGGAGGAAAGATTTTTATTTTTAATGGTTATGGCTAGGCTAAGTATATGGGCCACACTAATTGACGCAAATCGGTGGCCACTTTCCCTTTCGAGCACGTGAATTTTTTACGGTAGAAAAAGCCGACGCAGCCACTTTCTGGTGCAGATGCTGCGTATATAAAGACTGTAAAAAACTCTCTTATGCAGAAACTGTGTAAAAGTGCTATTTTCCTGACCGATAAAATTAAATATTAATGGAAATATAATGTGAAAATTGACATAACTTCATTGTGACTTGAATTTTTTATCACGAATTGAATTGCATCAAATTAAATTTATAATTTTTTCTGTTTTCTGCATTCAATGTGCATACTCCGTCGTCGCTTGTAAGAAACATTGAAAATGCCACTTTTGGCAGTTGACTTAAGTGCCGCCACGTGCAACGCGACTGCCGTGGTCCTAACATTTTTTAGGACGATTTGTTCTTCATTAATGTACAGCACATTACTCGCCCTCATTAATTGTGTGGCTAACATCAAAGAACATCAAACAAAACTGAAACCACCGTAAGCCGAAATGATTAAACTTTGGCTTTTTTCCACCAAGATAA
Source organism: Drosophila seguyi (assembly GCA_008042675.1). Lineage (NCBI taxonomy): Eukaryota > Metazoa > Arthropoda > Insecta > Diptera > Drosophilidae > Drosophila > Drosophila seguyi. The sequence continues at coordinate 41,184 of VNJU01004971.1, read as the reverse complement.
AGAGCTTCAATACGTTACCCTGCGAGTTTTTATACCCCTGCAGGGTATTATAATTTTAGTCAGAAGTTTGCGATGCAGTGAAGGACATCCTATAGCTATATTTATTTTTAAATCTTTCTGAATGAAACTGCAAATAGTTTTATATGCTCTCACTACTATACAAGTCGGATCAGGTCGAAGGACGACTATATTTCAAAATATTTCTATCTGCTCGGAGATATATGCTTTTTAGATTATTTAAGAATTTTGGTTTTAATTTGATGCTAATCGGCAAAACAGTGAGTATAATATGAATACGAAAATATTAAAAGAGAATTTTTATGATATTCAAAATGAATTGTATAATTCCTGTTAGCTTTTCTTTTCGTTTTATCTGATTAGATTAAACACTAATGTCATGTAATGTAAGCTGGAAGAGTATACAAACTTCGGCGTGCCGATGTTAGCTTCCTTTCTTGTTTCTTTTGAAAAGCAACTTCAAAACATGATAAAGCAGTATAAGGTGGATCTTTTTATACTCTTGCAGGGTATTATAATTTTAGTCAGAAGTTTGCCACGCAGTGAAGGAGACAGCAGCCGATTCGATCTAGTCATGTCCGTCTGACCGTCTGTCCGTCTGTCCTCAGTCTTGAAGCTATCTGAATTAAACTTTGCAGATAGTCTTCTATATGCTCTCAATACTATATATTTTGGAAAGAGCCGGACGACTATATCATATAGCGGTAAATTGTAATGAAAAAAACTATAACTTAGCCAATTTTTTTAGATTCCTTTCGTGTTTTAAAATATGTACAGTATATGTACCGTTCTTCTTTCTTAACATACTTATAATTAATTTCATTTTATTTTAATTCAATTATTATATTTTTATAAACTCTTTTACTGCAAGGGTATTTAAGCTTCGGCATGCCGAAGTTAGATTTCTTTCGTGTTTTAAAAATATGTACAGTTCTTAAATATACCATTCTTCTTTCTTAAAATACTTCTAATTAATTTCATTTTATTTTAATCATTAATATATTTTTAGAAATTCTTGTTTTAAAGGCCCTCTGCATCCGAACTATAAGCCTCTACGAACCCTCCTGTATTCATATCTTTATCCCTATCGGGAACACCCACTCGCTCTCTGTAATATAGCGGTAAATTGTAATAAAAAAAACTATAACTTAGCCAATTTTTTTAGATTCCTTTCGTGTTTTAAAATATGTACAGTATATGTACCGTTCTTCTTTCTTAACATACTTCTAATTAATTTCATTTTATTTTAATTCAATTATTATGTTTTTATAAACTCTCTTACTGCAAGGGTATTTAAGCTTCGGCATGCCGAAGCTAGATTTCTTTCGTGTTTTAAAAATATGTACAGTTCTTAAATATACCATTCTTCTTTCTTAAAATACTTATAATTAATTTCATTTTATTTTATTTATTAATATATTTTTAGAAATTCTTTTTTTAAAGGCCCTCTGCATCCGAACTATAAGCCTCTACGAACCCTCCTGTATTCATATCTTTATCCCTATCGGGAACACCCACTCGCTCTCTGTAATGATGGATTAGGTGAAAAGTCTATACCGTGAGTCTATTTGTTTACCTGGTCAACATATAATGAAAATGTTTTCATTTATCAAGACCATCGGAAAATGCTACAAAGGGTACAAAAAAGAAACGAGACGAGTAGGGTTTTAGGTATCTTATTCTTTAATCCATTTTAAGTACGATGGATTGGTTTTTGTTTCGGAAATTTTTAAACTGATGTGCGCCCTTCTACCTATTGGACAAACTGTAATTATTTTCAACCACTTCCTAGAATACTTATATCTGTGAAATATATATTTAAAGGTGCCATTGTTATGGCCAAAAGTATTTGGGGAAAGCTCACAAGATCCAATTCTTCTAAATTAAAGAAAATATCTTATTTTCACCCTCTAAAATGTTTGTAGGTAGTGCTTACTTACTTAAGACAATAATCAATATATAAACATTAAATGATGGTAAAAATTTATGCTTTTCAGTACTTGATAAGCTGATATTTATAAATTGAAACCTTGATCCAGAATCTATTAGAAAAATGTTTTATACTGTTTTAAATTTGCTCGATTTATTGATGTTTTAAATTTAAAACTTTAGAAAAACCTAACCTTACCAACCTTTACAACTTAAGCAAGACAAACCGAAACCCTTATTACATTATAATTTTAATTTTAATTTTTGTCAGTTTTAAGACTTACACTTGGTATATTATCACTATTGCAAACTTGTTCCGATAGTAGACGATCCCGGATTTCCCACGCAAATATGCTTGGGCATTCCCGTTTATAGTCAGCAATTTTTTGTACGACAGGAGTAGTGGCTACTCGTGGTTTTGACCCACCTATCGCTCGTGGCTTAATTGATCCTGTTTCATAATATCTAAAAATAAACAAGAAAACATTGTTACGTGGTTTCTGTTAAGAAAATGTTTAATTAAAAATGCTATAAATTTTTATAAAATATTTGCATAAAATTTGGGATCTCGCTAGCAACATTCCTCGCTGGCAACATTTTTCTCTAGCAACAATTATTTTATGTCAGTACCCGCGAAAGCGAAAAAGTTATAACATTTTTCTTCTTCTACTACTTACTGAAAGGGTATTTAAACATCGGCATGCCGAAGTTAGTTTCCTTTCTTGTTAAATATACAAAATGCTGTCTCACTAAATGAAGGGTAAAGAATTTGGCCCTTTTAATGGAAATTTTAATAAAACTTACAAAAAATAAATATAAAATGGGAATCATTTTAATATTTTCTAAAATGAGCCCTTAAAGGTGATCCATATATGAGATAGTCACCCAGAAGGGAGGTCAAAATTCACACGTCACATGAGTTTGTTTTAATGATTCAATATCTCGCCTGTTTTTGTGTTTTTTTTTTTTTTTTTTTTTTGCAAAGAAAACATTTCAATGAAAAACTTGAAACTTCTGGCTAAAATTACAAATTATATATGCGATTAAAATTGGATGATTAACTATCGTTTCTATGGCGGCTATATGATATAAATATATAATATAAATATAAATATATAATATAAATATAATTATTAACGAGGATTAATAAATAATTGAATAAACCGTATGAAGTTTTTATGATATGTATAAGTGATTTATATAATTTCTATAATTTTTTTCTTTTCATTCGATCAAATTGGACTAAATTGTAATGATCCAATTGTAAGCTGCTAGGGTATACAAACTTCGGGGTGCTGAACTACCTTCCTAACTAACTACCTTCCTGTCTTGTTTAACATACTTTAATTTACAATTAGATACAGCAAAATTTTATTGATTCTGATGTATGGGTAAATGTAATGAACGTGTGAAACGTAAAATGTAGTGAACGTGAAAAGTTATAAAATCTAAAATATAATGTATTATATCTCTCCTGCTACATTTTTTCTTTTATTTGGCTTTGGCGGGTTCTCGACTTCCTGTATTCTCTTTTTATTGCTTTGAGTTTATTTTATAAAATATATTTGTTTACTTTTAGCCTCATATCTCCATCAATACATATGTTTATTTATATAAGATAAATTCATAAAAATATTTTTCTGTATTAACAAAAGTCGTTATACAAAAATGTACTTAAAACCAATACGTTTTATTGTTATTTTAGAATTTGGAGAATGTTTATATCATAGCTGCTAGAAATGAAGGGGAAAATGCAAAACTGTGAATTTAAAACTTTAAATATAGTATTATACATAGGTAAACTATGAACCGATTGTTATTCCTTTTTTGTTGACCAATTTGTCCAGTAGCTTGATCTATGCAACAGCTAGCCGAAAGGAAATGCGAAAGGTAATAGGTTATAGGATAGAGCCCAAATAAAAGAAAATATTCATGCAAGTTGTCAAAAAGTTTAACACACGTTTTTCTCGCTTTAAAAGTATTTACAAATAAAATGATTGATTATATTCAATTTGTTTATTCGTTTAAGCAATAGTCTCGTGAGGTACTTTATTAATAATTGCGAAAAACAGCATTGGCATCGATTAAGGCTTTTAGCCTTGCTGAAATTAAGTTAATGAAGCCTTGCTGAAATTTAGTTAATGAAGGTTATGTTCAAATTTTTAAAAACTCTCTGTTATTTAGAGTGCAGTTTTTAAATATTTTTTTTACATTTTATTATAGCTAACTATTTTGGGTTATATTAATGTCAGGTCATCGTGACTACAGTCCTTTAAAAATTTTATGCACATACAGCCGTTGTGACATTAAACAGCATAATACATTAATAATACATACATTCAATGTACAAATTTAAAATACAAATCTGTTTTAAACGAACCTTTTATTTAATTTGAAGCCAAATGTATTCATACAACATTGTTCCAGACTCTGTAGGAAATAATTGTCGGTTTCATTGGTTCACCAGAGTAATATAGTTTCTTTTGCAGATTGGGTTTTAATTTGATCAAAATCGGACCACTATGTCATAAACATAGCTGCCATAGGAATATATATATCTGTTTGGCTTTGTTGCTTGCAACACTTTTCGCCAGCAACATTCTGCACTGGCAACATTTATTTGATGACAGTACCCGAGAAAGCGAAAAAGTCAAAACATTTTTCTTCTTCGTCTTCTAATTGCTGCAAGCGTATTTAAACTTCGACATGCCAAAGTTAGCGTCCTTTCTTGTTTGGAAATATGTTACGGGATTACGACAGTGATCACTCTTCATTATAAGCTAGGGAAGGATATCAAAAATTAGAGAAGGTTCCTATTATAGTTGGCTGATCTTCATATACCTGCATAAATTAGAGAGCAACATTTACGTGTGACCGACTGTAAAGTACCCGGTACCTTAAGCACTGTGACTGAAGTTTAAAACATGGACGTGGACCATGGATATATGTAATTAATTTTATATTATATTATTCTAATTATGATTAACTTAAATTTAGCACTGCAGTAGACAAAGAAAATCGTATTTGGGTTTTGCCTAAGCCTCAAAAATAGATAAATGTTTCTAGGAACATGTTGAGCATACCCAACAGAAATGTTTGTATGTGTTGCAGAAGCTAAACATGGACAAAAAAAGATTTCCAATACATTATTTGATGGTATTGCAGATCTGCAAAATACCGTTTCTGAACGATTATTTTCGAATATGCATTATTATTATTAAGACGTTCATTTTGGTTAATGCGGTTTCAAACGGTTACCTGTAGAAATAGTTATAGAAACAGTTATTTGCCAAATTGCATTAAGATTGGCAGTAGTAGTAGATTTTCAGTTATCGTGTACCCTGATATCGTGTAGAGGTATTTCCTGTTAGTTGTTTCTCCTTTTGTTTCATCCCCAGAATCGATTCCTAACGATCTAAGTGCAAGCTGGGAGGGTATAGAAACTTCGGCATCCCGTCTGTTACATTCTTTCTCAGTTGGTACTAAGCTTATTTAAGGGGCATATACACATTACACCATATAAAATAAAAACCAAAAAGATGATACTATAATCTAGTCTTTATCGTAGCCGATTTTGAAAATATAGATCTTTGAGAAAAAGGTGGCTGTTTGAACATAAAAGTGCGATTTTCGAGAAAAAAAATCATCCTTCTTTTCGCAGTAAAAAAAAATCTTTAAAACAAATCCTATGATAAAGACCATATAATTGATCTATAGAATACCCAATTTCAAGTCAATCGGTTCAATGGTTTTTGAGATATTTTTGGTACCGATTTGGAAAACATAGTTTAGAGAAAAACGCATTTGAAAATTTGTCAATATAGGGCGCGCCTTGAACGAAGGCGTGCATTTTCGGCTATTACTTTGTCATTTTTTTTAAACTTGGACCAGACCTTCTTAGGATAGGAATCTTTAATAAAATTATAAAAAAAAAAGAATCGAAAAAAAAATGTAGGTGTATATGTCCCCCTAATTTCATGTTTATCGTCTATAATAAATTCCTTTGGAAAAATAACTTCGTTGACATTTTTTATTCGTTGATCTAATAGCTGACTAAAAACTAGTTGCGAGACTTGTTGATCTTAAAGAATTTATTTTATGTCTTTAATGTGAATATGTATAACTATGTGAACTATGTGTAAAACAAATTTAATATATTTTTTTATTGTGTTTTAATAAACTCCATCGTATCTGAGTTTTAGCAAATTAATAGCTTAGTTGTTTTAACACAACGAAAATACCATATTAATAAGTTCAAACTATTCATACCATATCTGGTAACAACTTTTGTTCAATTTAGTGCTCTGTGCTCTCACCTGCCAAGAATTTTGCTAACACATCCGTTGGAAACTTGTAAAATCCTTGAAATATCACACGGACGGGCACCCGAATGGGCCAATTCCACAATTTTCTGCCGCGTTGAATCTGGCAACGGCCTTCCGTTGACATAGACGCCGCCCAATTGATTAATGCCACTGTGACCTGCCGTCGAACACCCAAAAATTGAACTCTGACCGACGGACGAATGCGGGTGGTGGCCATGCATGATGTGTTCCGTCGTTAGCATCATGATTGATTAGTTTAATATGTATAAACGAGGTGGTTATGGGGAAAAAGATTCGATGATATTTAGAGCATATTAAATGCTCTTTTTTTAAGGACAATTTCTTCGTTGAACTTGTTTTCGTGACCAGATCTTTTGTGTTTCAGTCGTCACTGTTTTATTTAAAATTTTATGAATTCTTTGTTAATATTTCGGCGGGAGGTTAATAGCTTTAGTGCTGTTATATAGGGACTAGCAGAAAACGTTCACATTGGGTAAAACACTAGAGGCGAGTATAAAATAATATTAGTAAGTACATGGTCCCGAAAAGTAACGAATACTACCGCAATTCGCCGTAAGTGCGATGGGCCGTCGCGGCGAGCCCAACGACCTAGTTTATTAATCTGCAAATAATTTGCATTCGAAATTATCAAGCCCGAGACGTTTTAGTTTAAACAAAAATGTCTTCTTTTACTAACAGGTTTTCCATCAGTTGACGAGGCGAGGCGCGCACTAAGCCAAGCGAAACGTTAATGAGCTCTCAAGCGAAAAAACACTGGCAAGAGCAGCAGCAATAGCAGTACATCGAGAAATTTCACTTTGGTCAGCCATTTTGAGAGAGTCTCTACCTATACAGTTGTCTCTTTTCGTTGCCAGTTTTTCAATGGCAAGGGATTATGACTTGAAGTGAGATAGCTAGAGTGACGCGGCCCGGTATTGAGGCAATGACAAATATGCATGACCAATAGAAATTGAGCAAGAGCAGGACGACTATCTTCTTTTTGCAGGAATGAAAAGGCCGACCTATCTTTTCAAGTGTATTGGTTGGTTAATAATAATACACGGGGCAACTTTAACTTTATGAATTTACAGTGATAATAACACGGAATTTATATAAACCTACACAAAAATATACATACATAAATACTTACGTATCCAAATACTTATCCGTCTGCGTATGCATATGCTTGGTTATGTTTATGTTTAATGCTTTATCAACTTTTCTGTCGCCATTTTCTTGTATTTGCTTATGTATATTTTAAATTTTATGTTTTGAACTTTTAGACGCAACAAAAACAAAATCTGCGATCAGAAATATTGGCCACAGCAAGATCCCGGAATGCCGTATAGAATTAGTAGTTTGTCTATTTAGTATATAAATAAATAGACCTAGATATTAAAAAAAAAAAAAACTTTTATATCCTGTTTAATGAAAATATTAAACAGGACATAAACGTTTTTAATGTAAATTTTGGTTTAATATAGACTACAAATAGCAATCATTTGTTTAGCAGTTTAGCTTTAATGCACGTCTCTGATTTTCCATCTTGAAAAAAATAACGCCAAGTACAATTTCGATTATTTAAAGGCAACCCCTAAAAGGCTGCCAACTAAGCTTACGCGCACTCAACATCCTGTCCGACACGTTTTTGGGATTTTTGAAGTCACACGCACCAACGAATCCATTCGCTGCCTGCTCCACCCCAATTCTCTTCCTTCTATTTTGGTGCGCCGGCATTCAATTTTGTTTGGATTCTTCAAAGGGAAACATTCCTAGGACGACTTTTTGTCATTCCAATTGCGTGTGCCAACAAATTTCACGGCGCCTCATGAGAGAGAAGGTGACGAATCTGATTTTGAAAGGAATGTGTGAAAAGCGTTAATTTATTCTAGAATCTAGATTGTTTCCTGTGAACATTGCACATTTTTAAAATGTTCGATAATAGCTCTTAGTGATACATTCCATTTCAAAGTATTATAATTTTAGTCAGAGCGTTTACAGTAAAGGAGTGTATATCCTTGATCACCATGAAACGTCGAGTTGACCTGTCCGTGTCCGTCTGTATGTTTCTAAGCAAACTGGACTAAATATTTGTACATTTGTGCAGTAGTTCATTTCTTGTTAATTAATCAATTAATGTCAGTTTATACTTTATATAATGTACTGTTGTAAAAGTTGATTTGTTACATTTAACAAATAAAAAAGCAATTTCAAAAACTCCCATGAAAAATTGCGGCAATACATACTAATTTTGTATGGTAAAAACATCGTAAAATTCAAAGTTTTTACCATCTATTCTAATTTTAATTCAGTCTCTGCGGGGTTATATTTATTTTCCGCAACGTATTTTACGACCATTTATTAATTTATTTTATATTTAACTATAGTTGAAATATGTTTTTCCTTTGTATGTATAACGTAGCATTGACAAATTCCAAACAAAAGCTTTGAGCCACCACTTTAGAGGTCTCTGAAGATTTATCTGATACGTTTTCTTATCACATGTCACAATTTAGTTCCAGTCGACGATTTGAACAAGCTTGTCGTCAGTCAGGCCATAAAATCATAAAGAAATAGCATCAGCTGTTATTTTTCAGAATGCGGTGGTTAGGATTCCAAAAATTAATGACACACAAAATGAAACGCGGAAAGTGATGCTGTCAACAACACTTGTTCGATTGGGATTAAGGAAAACAAAACCATAAGAGAGCTGAGGCGGCACCAAAAATATTGGCCAGAAAATACAAAAGACACTCAACACAGCACAAAATAAACAAAACTTTTGGCGATAATTAAATTAAGTCAGATACTTTGATATAGAAAATTCGCCTACTCTGAATTGAGGATATATCTTTAAGCTAGGTACCTGCTTAATATCTGCGTTGTGAAAGAAAAATAAGTTTAAACACTGCGAAGAAGGCAAAACCGAAGCCGAAGTTTGATTACCCATCCAGTTAGCTATATGAATAATAAATTTAAATCTAGCAATGTCCGACTCTCTTAGTTTTTGAGCCATTTGAAAGAAACTTTTCAGATAGTGTTCTTTTTATTCTCATCGATCCTGATTCATCAATTTTATATATAACAAGAAAGGAAGCTAACTTCGGCGTGCCGAAGTTTAAATACCCTTGCAGTAATAAGAAGAAGAAGAAAAATGCTCTGCCCTTTTCGCTTTCTCGGGTACCGTCATAAAATAAATGTTGCCAGTGCAGAATGTTGCAAGCAACAAAGCCAAACAGATATATATATTCCTATGGCATCTACATGATATAATGGTCCGATTTTGATAAAATTAAAACCGAAATTCTGGACTAATACAAAATGGCCATGTCTCAAATTTTATGAAAATATGTGGAAAATTGGCTTAGTTAGATTTTTTTCTCAAAAATTTCCGATCGGTCCTATAGCAGCTATATGATATAGTTGTCCGATTTTGATAAAATTAAAACCGAAATTCTGACTAGATCGACTCGGCTGTTGATGCTTATCAAGAATATATATACTTTATAGGGTCGGAAATGTCTCCTTCACTGCGTTGCAAACTTCCGATTAAAATTATAATACCCTGCAAGGGTATAAAAATTGTATAACTGCGCGGTTTTTGAACACATTTTTATCTACTCTAAATTTTAGCCCTTTTTTCGAACTTTTGTTTTTTAATTGAAATTTCAAAATCACCCGGAGGTACGGTGGAGGTACAACGCATTTATTTATAGTGGTTTCCCCTAAAAAGGCCTAGACAACTATAGTAACCAAAATATTTTTATACCCTTGCAGGGTATTATAATTTTAGTCAGATGTTTGCAACGCAGTGAAGGAGTGAAGGAGACATTTCCGACCCTATAAAGTATATATTCTTGATCAGCATCAACGGCCGAGTCGATCCAGCCATGTCTTTCTGTCCGTCTGTCCGTCCCTTTCTACGCAAACTAGTCCTTCAGTTTTAAAGCTATCTGAATAAAACTTTGCAGACAGTCTTCTATATGCTCTCACTACTCTATAAGTCGGAACTGGCCGAATCGGGCGATTATCATAAAGCTGTCACTGGAACGATCGGTAAATCTTAATGAAAAAAATTATTACTTAGACAATTTTTAAGATATTTGCATAAAATTTGTTATTTGGCCATTTTGTATTATTCTATAATTTCGGTTTTTATTTTTTTGCTCGAAACATTTAGTTCGTTCGCAATATTTTTCGCTAGCAACAACATAGCAACCGAGAAAGCGAAAAATAAGAACATTTTTCTTCTTTTTTTCTAATAACTGCAAGGGTATTTAAACTTCGGCATGCCGAAGTTAGCTTCCTTTCTTCTTACTTATTATTTTGACTTTTAACTGTTATAAGTTTATGTTAGAATATACCTACAGCTCTGGGGAAATCACCAAATGAATCCTTAAAGTGCCAGAATTGTCACAATGAAATTTCGTGATGCTATTGACCCACATTGCCGTCGGAAAAGAATGGGACAATTTTTTAATTTTCTAAAATCGATTAAAAATATTGAAAATCTAAATATCATTTATTAAATCAAATTGTTAAGGATGGCTATTCTTAATTTTTGACAGAAAAGCCGATCAGCTTCTGGAAAAAGGTACAGGGCCCCTGTTTGTGGCTTAAATAAATCTTAGTAAATCAAAATTTAGAGTTATTAGAACTGAATTATATACTATTTTGTAAGGGTCATTTGAGTGGATTCGGTTGTGGGTTGATTCTTAGTTTTGATCTGGCTGTTCTAGATATTTCAAAACTAAAATATTGCATCATGTATTTTATACTAGTATATCTCATGTTAGCTGTCCATTCCATACATATACAAAATACAAAACGAAAACATCCCAACATGCTAGAATATGCATGTAGTATATCCCGTCGTAAGCGTCGGAACTGACGATAACGACACTGTAATAAAACTCTGGAAATGGCTTGAGTTAATACTAGATCCAATTGGTAAAGCCATGCTTCAGAATATAACAAATTTAGCTTAACATTTCTGCTCAATTTTAGAAGGCATCCCCTTTTTCCTTTTCCGGTTGAGTGACTAATTGCTCATTGGAGTAGCATTGTAGCTCCGGCTACAACCAAGCGATTTGTGATTTGGATTTTGGACCGTTGTGCCTGTGCCCGTGCCTCTGATGACGACGGCCCATTCTCAGCAGAGCCACAGAGCTAAACCGACATTGTAATTGTCATCGCTGTCTGCATCCATGGAATAAGCGTAGGATGGCGAGTCTCATTGTTGCCTAAACGCTTATTATAGTTTTTGCTTTTCAGAAAATAATTAATTGCCTAAAAACTTAATGGTGTTTAAAAATCCTTTACAAAACGTATTCAATTTATTGAATCTTGAAAAAAGTAAAAAATTGTTGAAGTTCCCTTACTTTTGTAAAAATTAGATTTCAAACTTTTAATAAAATAGAATTATAAACTCTAGCTACGAAACTTTCACAGTTTTCGATTACCACAACAGCAACAGGAAAATAATTATAAACAAAAATGGATATCTCGACTGAAACTGCCAACAACAGAAATCTGATAAAATAAGGCGACTGACTGACTGGATATATCAACTGAGTGCGCTAATTTAACTTCATCAGCGGCGATACGCCTACTTTTCCATATATATGTATATTGATGCTGCTGATGTTGAAGTGACGCAAATGTGTGTGGCTCACCAACAATACCGCACGCGTCTATAAAACGAGAGGACGGGGACGAGGACGAACACCCCAAACCCTCGGTCAAATATACAACAGAAAAAGGGACAGGGGCAAGGACCAGAACACGGACGTATTTTCATAGGGCTCGGGATGTATTTTTGGTGGAAGGAAAGAAACAGAAAAAGGTCTAAACTGCGAGCTGCCGGGGTTGTGTGAGATGACTTGAGGGTTTGGGGTATCCCTTTGATTGTTTTTTGGGATTTTCATTATTTCATCTCAATGGTTTTGCATTCATGAAAATTGTCGAGACATTTGTTATACAATAATTTAATTTGCTTGCCTCCTAGATAAGCTTTTAAATTATACAACCAGATGTTATGGTTCAGAGACTGTGATTAAAATAGAATGCTTCTTATCGCTGTGGTCGTCCGTCCCATAGAGACGCTGAGCATCGAAAGTGGCCGTAAGGCAACTAATATACATTCCTCAAATAAAATATTAACTTAACTAACAAAATAATATAACTATTTTTCAGCACAAAGCTGCAAAGTGTATAGCCTTGAAACGACTTTAGAAATCTCCTCTGTTTCAGGTTTTTAATATACTTTAACCTAAAAATGAAAAAAGTAGGCCTTTTGACATGGCTAGATCGACTAGGCTGTTGATGCTGATCAAGGTCAAGAATATATTTTAGAAAGAAAAGCAAAATGACAAAAATTGCGATAACGCGATTGTAACCATGTTAAAAATCAGTATTAAAACCTTTTAGTTTGTTTTTGGACGCTGTATACTGTTTTGTATAAATTTCGATAACTGTATTATTGCCCATACAATACCGCTTAGGTTTACAGTTTATCTTTTTTCTACATTTAGTGATTGTTCTTATGACAGCTTAATGATATAAGGACAAGGTAATTTCTTGCCTTGCACGACATATGTATAAACATATTTGTTAAAGGTTTTGCAACGCAGTACAAGACTTATGTATATCATTAAATGTATATCTCCTGATCAACATCCGAGTCGATCTAGCCATGCCCATCTGTTCGTCCGTCTGTCTGTTTCCACGAACACTAGTCTATTAATTTTAAAGCAATCCGAATGAAACTTTCCAGATAGTCTTCTACTTTTATATAAGTTGGATCGGGCTGTATCGGACTACTAATCACATTAATTTTAATGAATATTTAACTTTATTTTTTTTTTATTTTTTTGTTAATTTCGGTTTTACTTTTATCCGAATCGGACTATTATATATATGAAAATGAAAAACTTTATGTGAAAAACTTTATATATAGCAAGTATGTTCGATTTTGAATTGATTTTTAATGTCCCAATTGCAAACTGAAAGCTGCCGAAGTTAGCTATCTTTTTTTAATTTTATAATTTTTTCCGATGACATAGTTATTTGATTTTCATCAATTTAAAACGGTAAATACCAAAATGATTTATGTTTTATATAAATTAGTTTTCTATTCATTTGATGAAATTGAATTATTGCTTAATGATCCAATTGTGAACTACAGGGTGTGCCGAAATTAGATCCCTTTCGCGTTTCCTGTAAATTTACCGATCGTTACTGTGGCATAGGTAGAAACTAGTTTGCGTAGAAACGAACGGACAGACGGACATGGCTAGATCGACTAGGCTGTTGATGCTGATCAAGAATATATATACTTTATAGGGTCGGAAATGTGTCCTTCACTGCGTTGCAAACTTCTGACTAAAATTATAATACCCTGCAAGGGTATAAATATTATAGATTAGCCAATTTTTAAGATATTACATACAATTTTAGATCTGACCGTTTGGTATAATTCTGGAATTTCGCTTTTAATTTTATCAAAATCGGAAAACTATATCATATAGCTGACATAGGACCGATCGGAAAATTTTGAGAAAAAAATCTAACTGAGCTAATTTTCCACATATTTTCATGAAAGTTGAGACATGGCCATTTTGTATTATTCCAGAATTTCGGTTTTAATTTTATCAAAATCTGACTTCTATATATATGCCATAGGAATATATATATCTGTTTGGCTTTGTTTCTTGGACGTTGATGCACTACGATTGGCCCTTATGACACCAAGCACGTGTTAGGTGTTAGTAGGCGCGAAAGATGAAAGTATAGAAAAGGAATTCGAGGAAGTAACTATTGGCGTGCTGCCAGATTGTTTGCTTGCATGCGTATAAGTGGGTTAGTATTATTGTTTTTAGTTTAGGAAGGCTACCTACGTTTGAAATTATTATGTACAAATCGTTATAATTTGCACATAGGATACTAAAGGGTTCATTCAGTTGAAAGGACGTTCTACAATGGCGCAGCACTAAGGGAATATAGGATCTAGTATTTCTACTCGGTGCGTGAAAGTTAAGCTGACCCAACAAGTCAGCACATTCCACGTCACCGTGGATAAGGTTATAAATAAAGGTAATGCCAAGTATGGTTCTACGGTTAGATAAAGATGGTAAATTAATAAGGAGGAGTCTACTAGAATAGGAGGGTAACCTCTGGTTTGCATCCCAGTTTGAGCCGCGTAAAGCGAAAAGTAAAAAGTTCTTTTGAACCGACTCGATGCGTTTACTGTGGACCCCATACTGAGGGCTCCAAACGCAAGATCCATATTCTAAAATAGGACGAACTAAAGAAATATATAGAGATTTTGTAACGAATTCTTTTGACCGACGTTTAATAAATCCAAGCACACCTTTGGCTTTATTCACCATGCATGAAATATAATCAATAAAGTCAAGTTTAGGATCCAGACGGACACCTAAATCATCAACTAAAGCAATTCTCTTCAAAGGGCAGCAGTTCAGCGTGTAAGTCGCAAGCTTAGGAGCGACACGAGAGCATGCCATAAGCTTGCATTTAGAGCCGTTTAAATTTAATAGGTTTGCACAGCACTATGTTTGAAAATTGTTAAGATCTGTTTGTAAATCAGACTGGCAAGACGTGTTCGTGTATTCCACACAAAGTTTGACGTCGTCCGCGTACATAAGTACTCTGGAGTTAGTCAGGACATTGGGCAGGTCGTTAATTAATAATGTAAACAGCAGGGGGCATTTATAGCCAGCAACATTCTGCACTGGCAACATTTATTTTATGACAGTGCCCGATAAAGCGAAAAAGTCAGAACATTTTCTTCTTCTTCTTCTAATTACTACTAGGGTATTTAAACTTCGGCATGCCGAAGTTAGCTTCCTTTCTTGTTGTAATACAAAAAATGTTTTTAGTCTAAGCAGCATTGATTTCTTCAAAGTTCGATTTTTAAGTAGTTTTTGGGGTTTTTCATTTTCTGGATTTAGTTTTTTTTTGTTGTTTTTAGCTGTTTTAGTTTTGTATATATATGCATATGTATTTTTATACCCTTGCACATTGGGCAGAACGCCCAAATTTTTGGAAAAAATTAAAATAATGAAGTTAGGAAGCTGAAACTTATTATAAAATAAAATGCACTCCTACTCTTACCGCCCAAATAAGACAGCATGGCGTATACGTAATTTAAAGGTCTTTCAATTGCAGAGAAGCCCATTGATAACAAATTTGTGTAATTAAGAAACAATATGACTCAATATAATATTTTATTTAAGTTATAAACATATTAATGATCGAAAATACAATCGAAAATATACCTTTCCGTTTGGTGCTCTATGCTTCAAGCAACTGTAAATTGCTGAACAAAAAAGCATCTAAAACACATTCAATATATGTTAAAATGCGCAAAATGCGCATATGAAAATTGTACTTTGTAACTTATACTTTTATTTGAAACGCAACACATTTTATTTTTTGCTTGAAATTCATGCCGTGTAAGTTCTACTTCATAAGAGACGAGCACTTGGGTTTAGTTATAAGCATAAATAACAACACAAGATACACATAAACAATTAACATATATTAAAGAATTCTAACATAAGATTTACATTAAACATACTTGGCTCTTCATTTTCCATTAAAAATTATAATCAATACAATATATTTTTTAATAATTACAGAGTTTTAAACGTAATGAAATTTCCAATTGTTGCACATAAAAAACCTCTGAGCACTTGTTTGATTTTTACGCCCTGGTACAAAACATATATGATCCAACACTATCTACTTAAAAAATTTAAAACCAAAACAATAAAAGCTGTTAATCAAAATTTTGATTTTTTTCCAAAAAATCTTACATTTTGCCCAAACAGGGTGTTATAATTTTAGTCAGCTTGCAACGCAGGAGACATTACCAACCCTATAAAGTATATATATTCTTCATCAGCATCAACACCCGAGTCAATCTGGCCATGTCCGTCTGTCCGTCTGTACCTTTCTAGGCAAACTAGTCCCTAGTTTTTAAGCTGAATGAAACTTTGCAGATAGTCTTCTATATGCTCTCACTACTCCATATGTCGGAACGGGCCGGATCGGACGACTATGTTATATAGCTGCGATAGGAACGATCGGAAATTGTTGAGGATAATAATTACAACTTAACCAGTTTTTACCTTATTTTCATATAATCATCACAGACAAACAAACCTGATGGTTTTATTACACAGTGATATATATATATCATATATATACATATATATAAATTCAATCACTGTTCTAGTAGCAGTTGGTTAATTGGCAGCTTCTATAGCAATCACCGATCGATAACAATAAAACTGTTGTTCAAAAGCGCAAAATGCCGCAAAGTGTGTAATTTGTTGATGGAACAAAAGAGAAAAAGACCGCTGATGGTGACTGCCTGGAACCAGGCGATATGTGAATTCATCAATGGTGTGTTTAAGCAGTTTGTCAGCGCCACGTGGCGGGCGACTGCTCTCCGTTCTCCAAGCGGTCTTTTGAATTCTTTTGCTGGGCAACAGCAGGCGGTGGCGGGTGGCTCAGCGAATGCCCTCCGTCGCACATCGATTAGAAACGAGGATGAGGGGTCGTGTGCCGGCTATGATGATGATGTAAAGCAAGGCGTCCGTTAGTCCAATTCAAAAACAGCAGCATCCCAGCTATGTAGCTCCGCAACCAATTCCTCACTTCCCCCAAAAATCGCTGCTGGATACGAGGTGCAGTAAACACAGGGATTTAAACGCTCCGTATTGCCATCGTCTGCTGGCTGGCCACTTTGCCGCCGTCACGTTGTCAACGTAACAACGCAAAATGACCTGCGGGACCGAACGACTCTATCAATGTATACTTAAAAAAATTAAAAATTAATAAATAAATAATAGTAGGTAAACTTAATTACAGGAAATACATCAGATTTATTATATAAAGATATTAATGTTATATTATATTATTATATTATATTGTGTATGTCGAATAAATCTCTTTTAAAGTTGTCGCAAAACTATATCCATAAGATAAGTTTGCAAAATCTTGTAACCCCTTCAATACTATAAAAATGTTATTATTATTATTGCACTATATAAAATTCTGGCATTACATTAGTAAACGGAGTATACCCTTTTATATAAGTAAATCATAATACGATGAGTATTCGGCACGCTCCTTTGTTAATTTCCCGTGCACACGCCACACACTTACCCATTACCACTTAATAAGCGCAGATTCAAAGTCCCTCGACGAAACTTGCTTTATTTTTCCCGTTTTTCTTTTGCTTATGATGATACGCCGTTTATTTAAAGTAATATTTCCTTTTCCGGAAAATAATTCGAAACGCGTGTTTCATCTCAGGCTTTCTAGCAAGGCAATGTAGATTCATGAACGGATTGCATAAGATAAAGGTGTACTAGGAGGTCGCATACAATTTCGCCAGAGCTTACGATTTTTAAAAAAATTCACATAAGCAAGTTTATGAAATGTATTCACACTAACCGTCTGTCCGTTTATAGGGCGAAACGGGCCGGATCAGGAGACTCAAAGATAGCTTCATATATTGCTTCAGTATCCCGCCCTTTACACAGCATACACAAAGAAAGAGATCATCATGCAAAGCCTTATTCATGCACAAATCCCGCATACAAAGAAAATAATTTTAATTGTTTACTTCAAGGGTAGTCTTAGCGCTCGCTGCTTTATCTACGTACCTCGTCGCACCCCTAAGTAGGGTTTTAACTGTGTAAAAACTATTCAGAGCTCCCTACACTTTGTCTTGTAACAATTTTGACCTCTTTTGTTTGGTATAGAAAAACCTTGTCGGCATTTCGCTTTGCGGTTTTTATCTATCCTTTGTTGTTATTTAAGCTATATTAGGGTACCGCATTCTTCTTCCCTTTTCAATTGTTATCGATATCAAAGAAGAATTTTATTTTGATTTGACCTCAAAAGTCTGCAAAGTCTGTGGGTGACCGTATAGATGGATGTACCCTTAACGTTAACATCTTTAAGTTATAATTTTGTTGGCGTCCAAAAAATTATTCCCAATGTATAGGGTTATCATTTGAAGCCGTTATGACATCGTTAAAACCATTTTAGACCCAGCATTATCTGAAGTAAATTATAAAAGAAAGCAACTGTATGTAGTTCATTTTATTTTCGTTTTACAATTTGAAATGTACAGCTTTTTTTTACAATCAACCTTTTTTATTTGCTTAGATTAATTATTATATATAAGTGATAAACGATTTTCGAGATCTTAAAACACCAACCATGCGTAGACAATTTTAGCGTTTTGGTTATTATTTATATAATGGGTATCATACATACATTTATGAATCTTTTGTAAAATTCTCCCTATTCCTACTATATAAAATTGGCTCTATTATTGTCGCGGAACTTACAAATTAGGTTTTATTGTCAATATAATATTCATCATACATTTGTAAATACTGATTGTGATGATGGTTCTATAGAATATAATAGTAATTAATTAACACTTCCGTGATACATTCTCTGATAAATTATTATTAAATATTGTAGTTATTTTTTCGATTATGATGGCATGCAGTTTTTAATAGTCATAGGGAAAAATAATATTAAGCTATTAAATGCATACAGGTCTGCAATTCTGCAATGAAAATACGAAGGCAAAATCAAAAGTTATACTGATATGTTTATGCTCGGTGTGAGAAAAATGTATTCTTAGTAAATAATACATAATATTAAGGTTAATAATACTATAAAGTTGCATATTGATTTAAGATATCGAGTGATCCACGGCTCATATATTTAAGCAGTTGAAATATTTTTAATAATAGTTCGATATGATACATTCATATATTCAGATCAAAACAACTTTCAGCAGGTTTCGATTTTTTAAATATGACAATAATTGGCTACCTTATTCATTTTTGCGATGGTTGGGATAAGGTTTTCTGGATTCCTTTTACTATCTTTTCAAATATTTTTTGAATTTCCAAAATGGTGATTTTGTTAAACAGCTAATTTTTCAGAGCAGGCACAAATGCATATATGTACATGTTATTGGTATTCTGGAAATTTTAATTATATTTTCTGGTTGGTTTTGTTTCTTTTTATTAAAGTTTTGCAGTTTTCGGAGATACGATTGATATATATTATAAGTAATTTTGTATCTTAGATGGGATTTTAAATTCTCTGGGTTGAAGCACAAGGAAATGTTTGATAACATACCCAATTTTTGTCCTTGTGATTTGGAATGGTTGCACTCTTTCTGGAGTCTGAAAAACAGTCATGATTGCGAATCGTCGTGATATGTCTATACTTTTTAGATGACTAAAAAAGCTTTTTTTCTTTTCTTTTTATAATTAAATGGAATATGTAGGTACTTTCCGGCTAAAAATGTAATATATTTATGTTTTAAAAGCTTTTTATCAAGTGTACTTTGAAGTTTGGGATTTATTATATAGTGATATCTTACTTTGAAATTGATTGTTATTGATTGGAAGCATTCTGTAGTTTTAAGTTTGGAATTTAAATTGTAAAATGACTAAGTACATACATAATACATATATAATTATAGTCTCTCTTCCGAAAGAACATAGTTTATAATTAATGAAAAAGTTTTTGATACCACTTTGGAACTTATTTTGAAGACATTTAAATCCATCGCTAAATTATTGGGTATTGTGAAACTCCATCCATTTACTTTTGTTTTTTACACAAATATCTTGCAATTAAATCGATGAACATAAAAATATGTATTTACAATACAAACTTTAGCAAAAACTCAAGAAATTGTCTTTTACATTGGTTTATAATAGTTAAGAGACGCCTAATTTCGTTTACAAATAATAAATGGGTCTTAAGAGATATTAGAGTGTAATCAATAGTTACCGTAATCTGAGAATTCAGCATCCAGATTTTCAGGTTCTGGGATTATTTTGCCCAGCTTATCATTTATATCGTTTTCTACAGATGCAAAATAATTTTCATCATTTCGCGGTTGAGGATTATAGTTATATGTATCAAAAAAATACAATTGCCGATCTGCATCATTATTGCCTTTAACTGATCCTTTATTTCTTTCCGAATTGAATGGTGAAGTCGTTAGGCCTCGTAGAAAACGTCTGAAGTAATTATTTTCCAGCGGCTTTAAAATATTTAAGTAAAAGCATATACCAGTTGTAAGATTTCTATAATAAATTAATATAACAGCTCCAAAGAGCTTATGCTTGTGAGTTAGTTGAACCTATTTAAAATGTTTCGGTACCAATATCTATCAATATATTACAAATATTTATTTGTTTTAGTTAAATAATAATTTGGCTAACTTATAATGAAAATTACCTCTTTTAAAAGTGATCGATTTCGTTCTCTGAAGTGTGATTTCCGTATTGGATATGTCCTTGGAATACCAATTATAGTACTATGATCTCTTTCGGGTATTAAATCGCTTGAAATGCGACCTGTAGCTGCTGCTCCTTGATTTAACTGGCCATTTTTGCCATATCTTCCTGAAAATATGCTCTTAGGATTTTCTTTATTACTTTGGTATTCTTTGACATTGTAAGATGGAAAAGATGCTGAAGTTCCGATGCGACGCGTGGTTGCTCGATTCCCAGTTTTGTGATTATTTTTATTGTTAACTTTATCGCTTTGCAAATTTTGTTCATTTAATATTGACATGCGATTACTAAATTGATAACTTTCACCATCGGGACTGCGGTTCTGATCCATCATAAGTGATTCTGAGGAGGAGCTGCTTAAAGTTGGGGGATTGTTGTTTGAAAATATGCTACAAATGTTTAAATAAAAAAACATTTTATTCGAAATTCAATTTTGTTTTAATCAATTCATACTTTTTCCCATTGGCTATTTCCTTGAGAGCGGCAGCACGTGCTGCCATTTCTTCATCTCTACGTTGCTGTGTTAATTCCTTAGCCCGCTCTGTCCAGATCAACTCTTTTAGCTTTTGAAAACTTCCTTGTATGGCAACAGAATTTTGATTGTCTTTAATATTAGTTCCAATTCCTCCACTTTCGTTTGGTATACCGCCTACATAACGATTTTTATTTGATCTTCTTGATGAGGAGGACGCTGAAATTCCATTTTGTGGACGAATTTCAGAGCCGTAAAATCGAGTTTGACTTGTGCCTAGTGGAGGATTACTCGATCCAAATTCCACCATTCGCTCTCTTTGATGATGTTCCAAGGGAGATATTGGCATCCGTTGTGGCAAACTTGGCTCTCGACTGACAACTCTACCAAACACTGGCGATCGCGATCTTTCCTTACCGCCCATCCTAAGTCTGTTTAAAAATAAATTAAAAGACGGATTATATAAGATCTAAAACATATATTATTCCGAGGCTCGAAAATAAATCCATTGCTGCGATTCAAACTTCTTTAAAAGAAAAAAGATCCAGCAGGGTTACAAACTAATAGAAAATAAGGAAATATATACACTTACGATCCCAGCATTCGTGAGTTTAAATATAGTGGTTCCCAAACATTATACGTAAATGGGTCACGATACGTTGGTATTTCATTTGTGATTTCTGCCGCTCTTGATTGCCTCTTGGAAAATCTTTAAAATAAATATTAAAATGTAAATATTAGAATTCCTTGTCCACAAATGTTAGTTGGAGACCCTTACATCCACATGGCGCGCAGTTGCTCACATGTTGGCTCTTGTGAATTAAGTGAGAATGTTTTTGGCACAAAAACTTCACCAACTGCTCGCATGCCACCGGAAGCGTCGTCCGTTTTGACCGCATTCTCCTTATTCAAATTTCTATCGCGGCTGCGAGGAGAGCCAAGATAGTTTGCATTTCCATATTGAAAGGTTGCCAAGATTACCAATACATCAAATTGTATGTACTTGATCTACAGAAAAATATTTCAATAATCATATAATTTTAATTCTGGCTACTTTAAGTTACACGTATGTAAGCTGTGTAACACACATTTTTTTATACGTACCAATAACCGATTGTAATACATTTTCCGAAGTTTATTAGAATCCCAAAGTGGCCACAGAATAAAAAATCGACCCTCTGGCTAGCATTTGATTGATATGTTGGTTCTATTAAAATAAAAGCAAAAAAAAAACAATTATGTCTGCACTTACAAAATTTAATTACCAGAAATCATGCAAGGCATAGGAAAAGTCAAATATTAATGATAAACATACATATATATTTTCAGGGTCACAGAGAGAAAATCAGGATTGGCCATTTTCGGAAAAGTTAAAAGATAGCAGGGCATCGGCGGGTGGCAAGATGTTCATTGGTTATTTCTACGCAACGGTTCGAAAGCGTTGTCGGCGTTCAAGACACATATGACAGAGACCAACTGCACCAATATGACTTTGAAAGTTTGTTGCAGAGTGTAAAGTTGTCATATCTGAGTACTCATGTTGAAACGCAGTCGTGCACGCGCGAGAACGATTTCGAACGAAATACAGTGTTCATCTGGCGAAGTAGAATAATTTGGTGCGTTTTGAATTTCATTTATATTGGAAGGCTTTTTTACATATATATTATATTATTGCCAAAGGATTAGTTAATATATACATATGTATGACAATCTGGGAAAATTAGCGAAAGCCGTTAATAACCGGTACCCAATGGGTATAAGATATTATAGTTTAGGGTTTCTTGAAGAAGAAAAATGAGACTTCTCTGACCTAGTTTTGATCAGCATCACCAGCCGACTAACCTTATCCATGTCCGTCTATCCGTTTATAAAACGAAATATCTTAACGATTACACCCACAAAAGAACATCACGCGGTGTCGATCTCCCCTCGCCCACAAATTTTTCTTAATCAAGCTCACTTTGCTCTTTAAGTACTCTCCCAAATTTGGTGACAATATTCAATCATTGCTCTGAGATGTGAATAAGTGCTGTACATAAGTGAATTACGGTTTCAAGTTTATTGATATTATACTAGAAAGGAAGCTTACATCGGCACGCCGAAGCTTGCTATCATGTCATGTCCGTTAACCATCTGTCTGTTACTTTCTCGAGATAAAAACTATCTAAATTCGTAACTTTAGTCCAATATGGTTATATATTTACATTAACTATACATATATATAAAAACAAGAAAGGACGCTAACTTCGGCATACCGAAGTTTAAATACCCATTTTAGTAAGTAGAAGGGGAGGAAGAAATATGTTCTGACTTTTTCGCTTTCTCGGGTACTGACATAAAATAAATGTTGCTAGAGAAAAATGCTGCCAGCGAGGAATGTTGCTAGCGAAAATGTTCCAAGCTACAAAGCCAAGCAGATATATTCCAAGCAGATATATTCATATGGCAGCTATATGATATTGTGGTCCTAATTTGATAAAATTAAAACCGAATTTCTGGAATAATACAAAATGGCCATGTTTCCCATTTTTATGAAAATGTGTGAAAAATTGGCTTAGTTCAATATTTTTTTCCTTAAAATTTTCCGATCGGTCCAATGGCAGATATATGATATAATGGTCCGGTTTTGATCAAACTAAAACCGAAATCATTGAATAATACAAAATGGCCGTAACATATTTTATGCAAATATGTTAAAAATTGGCAAAGTTATAATATTTTTCATTAAAATTTACCGATCGTTCCTACGGCAGCTATATGATATAGTCGTCCGATCCGGCCCGTTCCGACTTATATAACAGTGAGAGCATATAGAAGACTATCTGCAAAGTTTTCATTCATAACTTAAAAACTGAGGGACTAGTTTGCGTAAAAACGGAGTAAGATCGACTTGGCTGTTGATGCTGTTCAAAAATATATCATTTATAGGGTCGGAAATGTGTCCTTCACTGCGTTGCAAGCTTTTGAATAAAATTATAATACCCTGCAAGTGTATAAAATCAAAAAAAAATGTACAGACTTTTATGGAGACAAATACAATAACTTACAATAACATTTTTTAAAATCATTTATTTTTTCGGCACTAAGCTGCAAAAGTTTCAGCTTTGAAAATAAAGACTTTTACCAGTGTGCAGAATAAGAAAATAGTTTAATTATTTTCTTGGAAATGCTACTATTAATTGTCAACAAATTTGTTATCCAAAAATTTTTGTGTTACAGGTGTCATAGTCACTTATAGATAACCTTGTTAAGTGGTGCTTCTGCTTAATTGTTTAAACTGCTTGGGAATATAAATAGGCTTATTAAAGTTACTCATGATCGAAAACAGTCGACTATATTTTACAGATTTTTTATGAGCTCACAGGTACAAAGCAAAATACAAGGGCATACAAACTTTCACTTCCCTACGTTTGCTTCACTTCTTCTCACTAATAATAAATTAAAGGTGCGTTAGTATATTTATTGTGCATTTAAGAAGTACAGGTGCCGTGCTGAATAAAAAAAAGTCTAATGGTGCAATTAGATTTGAGTAATGGTGCAAGTGAATCATGTGCTCATCGCCATATATTAGTTCATTTACTTTTCCTGCATTTGGCATATTTTCTTCCAATTATGTAATTATGCGAGTTAAATTGGACGCAAGGAAACGCTTGCATTTTGGATACTGCCATGGATGCCTATAGAAAATCCACGAATCACAAAAAGGAGGTTTCATCCCGCTGAAAGATACCGCACACTTTTTAATAACTAATAACTTAAGGAAATAACACAAAAAAGTCGCTTTAATATATGTTTTCTGCTTGTGGGCTAGTTTGGTTCCATTTACTTATAAAATTCCAACTGTAGTATTCAACAAAGCCTCTTCAAATTTATCTAATTTGTGAAATGTACACAAACACATCTTTTATATTTACTGTAAATAATTGAATGAAACTAGTGAGCAAATTATACCCTTTATCAGGCTTTTGTGTATGCATTTCATGAATGAATCACATGTACTCTTATACCTATACCGTATACTACAGTTCTTTTTAATGGCCAAGGTCTTGAGGACATGCGCAGAAAATATATCCATCGGCAACAAGCTCCAGAGATGCTGAATAAGTGTCTATACATACATGTTTATAATGTATCTTATTTTTTTTAAATTTTCGTATTACGTTTCAAAAAGCACAAAGCACAATTTCTTGGGCTAAGTGTGTAATGATTTTCTTTTAGTTATCTATGACAGTAATTGGTTACCGAGTTCCTTTTAATATTAATATTATTTCGCTTGTTACCAAAGGAAGGTTTGTACTACGACGTATCCAAACACTCAATGTAAACTGAACTAAATGTTAAATGAAGAACATGAATGGCAGGTAGCTTGCATGCCATGCTTTTGTCTTCAGATGTAGCTTTGCAAGCTTATCCTTGCATTAGTGTGTATATTTGATTATAAAAGCTCCACGTGGTAAAGTTTTGATTGCGCCGATGCTAAGAAGGCCGCCTTGTGTGCCTTGGACTAGGCGCAGTTCCTAGAGTTGATACTAGAATTCCTAAGGGGTTCTAGTTGCATCCTGGTGTTAACACCATGCTCAAAATGCAGAGAGACGTTTTCCGATGAGAGACATTGGACTAAGTCTAGACCAACTTTTTATTTAAACCTACTGCTTGTGTTTGCCGAATTTCGTCGACCGTCTTCAAGACGGCTTCAATTGTTTAAAATTTTATATACACATATTAAATATAATTTTTATTTACTTAATAATAATTTATATTTTTTTATAAAAATGATAATTTATTTACAATCTTTAAAAGGAAATCCTTTTAAATTATCAATTTTGGGTTGAATATCCAAGCTAAATAAAATAATAGAGAATAAAATAATTTTTTCTTATAAAATATATAACTATTTCGAGTTCATGTTTCTTTATAAATATACAACTTCAGGGTCGCATAATTAAGTGACTTTAAACGAAAGCTTTACCTTAACCTTAAGTAAATCAATAAATTCAGTATGTAAGTATATATAGGTATATAATTGTATACGTATTTCTCTTGAGCTTCATTAGAAAAAAATTTGTATTCCAGTGCAGTGGATTTTCTAGTGAACAAAAATGAGTGAAAACATCAAAGCTGTCGTTCGATGTAGACCAATGAATCAAAATGAAATTGAAAGTAAATGTGAAGTGAGTTTAACGGAGTTTATTAAGCAATTTAAAATTATAGTAATATTGTAATAAAAACGTAAATTTCAGAACATTGTAGATATCAAAGATTATTCCGTTTCGGTTCTAAATCCATTAGCACGTCTGGCTCAAAAAAAAGTATTCACATTTGATAGTGCTTATAATATGAATACGAAAACAGAAGTAATTTATAATGAAATGTGCTATTCACTAGTGGAGAGTACTATTGAAGGATATAATGGAACGATTTTTGCTTACGGCCAGACAGGTTGTGGCAAGACGCACACAATGCAGGTAATTTAAGACTTATACATCAATACGTTTAATACTATTATATAAAATAAACTTTCCGTACAAGGGCACTGGAAACATGGACAATACAATGAGCGATGGAATCATACCAAAATGTTTCGATCACATATTTGAAGCAATATCCATGGCACCCAATATTAGATACTTAGCGTTCGTAAGTTACCTCGAAATTTACAACGAGAATATTCGTGACTTGCTTATGACGACAAACGATAGTTGCATGGTTAATCATCCACTTAAAGATATACCGGGTATTGGAGTTACAGTACCAACATTAAGTTCCCATCCAGTTATTAATGCAATACAATGTTACCGCTGGTTAAATGTAGGCAACCAAAATCGGATAACGGCAGCGACATTAATGAATGAAAATAGCTCACGATCGCATACAATGTTTACCATTACTTTGGAGCAATCACAAAATTTTACTAAAAATATTACATCAGAAAGTACTGATCTTGATCCCGAGATCCTGCGAGCAGGAATACGACGGGGAAAATTAAACCTGGTGGACTTAGCTGGTTCAGAAAGGCAACGCAAGACGGGAGCTCAGGGAGAACGCCTAAAAGAAGCAACGAAAATTAATTTATCACTTTCGGCTTTGGGAAATGTTATATCATCGTTGGTAAATGGTAAAACCAAGCATGTACCATTTAGGGATTCGAAACTTACACGTCTGCTACAGGTAAACTACATAATATAATTCAGAGATTAGTTTCTCTTTTTAAGGGATTATACACCGTTGCACTATGGGACCAATGACCCCTTATGTGGTTAAAACCCATTTTATAAAAGTCGTTAAATAAATTGTTTAAAAATTGGAATCTACTCTAAAAACATACATCTGCCATGTTACGTACTTAAACTTTTAACTGAGCCCGGCACTGTAAAGGTATCCACTCTTAAGTCAACTGCTAGTGTAGCGAGAAGCCAGCGCTGTAAAATCGCTTATTTATAGTGCATGTTTTAAATGCAAAAATCCCAAATGAGGTGGAACTTTTTGGATGCAATCTTTATTCATAGTGGTTTGTAATATATGTTTGGGGTCTTAACTGTAGAAATAGTCTCTTCTTTCACTGTAATTTCTTTTAATTTGTAACTATAAAAAATTAAAAAAATATTATTGTCTTCTAATATTAACATTGAGGTACAAAGTGAATCCAGCTCTCTACACCTCTAAAACTAGCATTAAATTCTAATTATATTCTGAAAGTATAAAAGTGAACTTTTGCGCACTTTCGGTGAAATTTAACCTTACTTCTGGGAATTATTGAGTTCTTTGACAAATAAAACGCCAAGGGCTGCAAATATATCAATATTTTGTTATTGTATACTAGATCTGTATTCTTTCAAGTCACATTGCAGAAAAATCGACACTCCTAATTTGTTTTTTTTTTTTTTTAACAAGAAAGGAAGCTAACTACGGCATGACGAAGTTTTAATACCCTTGCAGTAACTAGAAGAAGAAGAAAAAAAATTTTCTGACTTTTTCGCTTTCTCGGGTACTGGCATAAAATAAATGTTGCCAGCGAGGAATGTTGCCAGCGAGGAATGTCGCTAGCGAAAAATGTTCCAAGCTACATAGCCAAACAGATATATATATGTTCCTATAGAAGATATATGATATAGTGGTCCTATTTTAATAAAATTATAACCGGAATTCTGAAATAATACAAAATGGCCATGTCTCAAATTTTATGAAAATATGTGAAAAATTGGCTTAGTTAGATTTTAAATGTCTTCGGAAATGTCTCCGTCACTGCGTTGCAAACTGCTGACTAAAATTATAATACCCTGCAAGGGTATAACAAATTTTCGTTGGCCCCATAGTGCGTTGTTTTTTAATAATATAATTTAATATATTAATAATTATAATTTAATATATTAATTTTTTTTTGTTATATGCGTTACATATCGAAACGTTGTTCAATTTTGTATACAAATTTTTTTCCAATAAAATAATCTAAAAAAACGAAAAAGTGCAACTTCAGTAAAGTCCATCAAAAATTAACCATAAAATCGAAAATGCATTTAAAATAAAAAAAAAATTTATGGCATACTTTTGTTTTTCTATATTCTTATTTTATTTTATCACTACCTCTCCTTTCATTCAGGACTCCTTGGGAGGAAACACAAAAACCCTTATGATATCCTGCATCTCTCCATCAAATATTAATTACGATGAAACAATAACGACCTTGCGCTACGCGAGTAGAGCTAAGAAAATTGCAAATAAACCGACAATTAACGAAGATCCAAAAGATGCCAAGCTACGACAGTATCAAAATGAGATACTTTATTTAAAACAAATGTTGGAAAAAACGCAACAAAAGATAGATTACAGAAATAGTGAGAAATTAGGTCTAATAATTTCTAACAATGATGAAAAATACCAAGAAAGCACAGAAACCATCAGTTCTGAAGCGATGAATTCAAAGTCAATGTTACCTGATCAATCAAAAGAAGAGGAGATACAATTAAAAAATGAGGAGATACAATTGCAAGCACGTAATCGCATAGATCATATTAAACGAACTCTGATTGGCGGTGAGCGTATTGGTGACTTACAACTTAAGGAACAGCATAAAGCCCGTAGAATTGCAGCTCAACGTCACTTGTATGCTGTAGCAAATGCCTTGAGCCGTGTTAATTATGATGATCGAGACCTCTTACAAGGTCATTATGCAAGTATAGCCCAAGAGATAAATACTAAAAATGAGCACATCCGTTATTGCCAACAAAAAATTAAAATGCTTAAAATGGAAGTTTCGGATTTGAATTCAGAGTTTCAGCTTGATCGTGAGGATTATTTGGATGAAATAAGAAATCTTAGCCGTTACATTAAGTTTTATCAACAATTACTTTTTAAATTTGATTCAATTTTACGTAAAAATGATAAAAATTGGTAAGAAATCGACGCCACCATAATAAGTACTAACATAAACGTTTCTTAATAGGTCTCCGGATATTTTAATGGAGCACTCAACATGGAATGATGATCTCAAAACTTGGAAAATTCCCGACAATTGTTTGTTGAGACTTCCACCGGCTAATCTTAATTCCGGTAAACAACGAATATATAGTTCGGCAGGAATTAACAACATTTCAAAAAACTTCAATAATGATGAAAAGCAGCCTTCTGAACATGTAAATATTTTTGTATCTTCCCTATTTGTGTGAAAAAAGGTATTTATTCTTCATAATGAATATTTTATTAAAGGATAACCTTAACACATCGAAAGAAAGGTATAACGTGAATGTTCTCAAAAACTACTTTCGCACACCTCGTCCAAACAATAATAAGGAACAACTCGGAAAAACTTTACAACAGCTTAAAAGCATATACTAGCATGTAAATATACATATAGTAGGTAAATTTATTCTAAATAATACGTGAAACATACTTGGTGCAAAAAACATACAAAATAAAGATGACTACCTTGTATGTGGTACAATTATTTTTAAACATTGAATAAAGATTATTGAAATCCCAAATATTGTATTTTATTATGTTTTTCTTTTAAGTATTGCACAAAAATTTACAAACTACAAGCTATTTAACAACAACGTATCCGAACGCTCTCTTCCATACATATGAATTGAATTTTTTTTTTGCCCGATGACCCTGGCTTATAGATCTCTGATGAGTACCCTGAAAACTGGGCCCACTAGGCCAACATGTCAAAATATAAAGCACTGTATCCAGTTCTTAAATTAATTGTTCAGTTGCATGACGAGATCCAAAGATGACCCATTTTCCCTGCGATGGTCCACTGCATCCTTATTTTTATACCCTTGCAAGGTATTATAATTTTAGTCAAAAGTTTTCAACGCAGTGAAGGAGACATTTCCGACCTTATAAAGTATAAATATTCTTGATCAGCATCAACAGCCGAGTCGATCTAGCCATGTTCGCCTGTCCGTTTCTACGCAAACTAGTCCCTCAGTTTTTAAGCTATCTGAATGAAACTCACTACTATATAAGTCGGAAGCGGCCGGATCGGACGAGTATAGCTGTCATAGGAACGATCGTGAAATTTTAATGAAAAAATTATAACTTATCCAATTTTTAACATATTTGCAAAAAATTTTAGATCTGGTCATTTTGGTATTATTTTAGAATTTCGGTTTTATTTTTTTCACAATCAGACAACTATATCATATAGCTGCCATAAGTATATATATTTGTTTGGCTTTGTTGCTCACAACATAAAGTTCGGTGGCAACATTTTTCGGTAGCAACATTCTTCGCTGGCAAAATTTTTCAAATCTCAACATTTATCATATTTTATGTCAGTACCAGAGGTCGCAATAATCGGTCTCTCTCTTGCTTGTTGTCAGAATAGAACCGCTCATTCACTGACACGATGCGTAGCTGTTGCGAAAAAACACACAAACTTCGTTCTTCTTTGGCTTCCTCTTCGCTCAACCGCCGACCGCTTTTGGTCGCTCGCTCGGCTCAGTGTTCACTCCACCCCTTTTCGGTCGTAAAAACTCGGTAAATGGTCTTTTGCGCATGTATGTATGCATGTGAGTTGCGCGTGTGGATAGCTAGGCGTGGATGGGCAAAACAAAAGAAATACGGAGCTGTCGATTTAAAGTGATTTGTGCAAGCTTATCAAAATGAGTCGTGAAGCGAATTTGTTCTTTAAATATGATAAAAATACAAAGATATCAATATGCAACGTATGTGATGCAAAACTAACTGGCCACCATGCAACCAATTTAAAGCGGCATTTAAATGCAAAGCATAAACACATTTTCGAATCAGTTCAAAAGATTGTAAAAGAACGAAAAATATACACAAAATAATTAAAGAAAATTTTTTTAATAATAATCATATATATATATGTATATTAATAAATAAATTTGGTGCTTAGCATTACTTCCGACAATGGCAAAAATATGGTGAAGGCTATTGAGCTTTTAAATGATGATGCTATTGTAACGACCCTATGGCAGGGTCGTACAAATAATATTAACTATCGTAATGTAAGGCATTGATATATATAAGGATATTAAGTTAGGGACATGAAGTTCAAAAATACCGAATTTATTTTAGTTGTAAGGAGACGAAGTCCAATTCTACCCGTGTTATTAATTAAATAAATTTAAGTGGGGACACGGAGCCAACTAAACCAAAATAATAATTATTATAAGGCGCCAGGAATATTCCCGAGTATTTTTTGGTCCTGTGGCAACCCCGATCCATCGATGCGGATATCGATCAGGAAAGCCCGTGCGAATATAAAATCGATGACGCTAAGATCGGCGAAGTACGATCCCTGGCGTCAAGATCGTGGCTTTTTCGTTTCCGGCCGGTGAAAAGAACAGACGCGTGCCCTGAGATTTTTTTCGTTGGTGAGCAAACCGAAGCCAAGAGTAGACACGTGCCCAACGCGCGACCGCGAGTGCGCGACCAAAGGACAACCCATTCCCGCCACTAGAGGAAACCATCGCACGTAAGCCCGCCACCCCCTTTCCCCTCCGGCAGCAGCCAGGAAAAACTAGATAAACCGAATAAAGCCCTAGAAAAAAACCACGATTACGACCGACTTATTTCTTTTCCCCGGACACCTCTGCTTCCCCGCTCCCCTCCCCGCATGCAAATCCCGCGTAGCCCACCAGAACTTGTGCGTTTGGCTTTCTCATCCGCATAAGAACTCTTGCGCCCACGCCTCTATTTCCTCGCCTCCCTTCTCTACCCGCAAGGGCCGTACCGCTAACCAGTCTTTGTGCGCTTGGTCGGCGCCCTCTCTCCCTCTCTCCCGTGCATGCCACTCCGTAAATCCCTGTAGGCTCTGAGACCAGCCGGAGTAGTCAAGAATCCCGTAGCCTTCGGGACCATCCGAAGGAGTGTAGCCTCCGAGACCAGCCGGAGTGTTTGAGAGCCCCGTAGCCTCCGAGACCAGTCGGAGTAGTCGAAAATCCCGTAGCCTTCGCGACCATCCGAAGGAGTAGTCTTGGGAAGCGCTGCGAGTGCCCCGAGGATTCCCTAACATTCCCCGTCCCTCTTGTCCCACGAGTTCTGCGCTTAGCCAGGACACACACCCGGACAAGCAGTGCGGCTAGCACACGGTTGCCGATCAGCAAGCAGTGCGACTAACACACGGTTACCGATCAACAAACGGTGCGACCAGCACACGGTTACCGATCAACAAGCAATGCGACCAACCCACGGTTACCGATTGACAAGCAGTGCGATCGGCCACCACCAAGGAGTGCATTTGCTACCAGTTACCGACAGGCAGCCGCCGAGCAGTGCGGTCGTCGGATATCGCGCTCATTACCGACTGTCGCCCGCCAAGCGGTTGATCCTTCCACTCTCGTATACAAATTCTACAACTACAGGTTCCACCCTTCTATACAAATTTCTTGTGTAGGTTCCTTGGCCGCGACTGAGATTTTATCCCGGCCAGAGAACTAGGTCACAGGTGGCGCCCGAACAGGGACCTGATAGGGAGAAATACCAGGAATTTACCCCCTGTATACGGAGCGCGAAGCCTCCAGGGTAGCGCCATAACCTGAAATTACCGGGAAAATTAGCCAAGAATTGTTAACGAGAGTCCCCGCGGCCGGAAGAAAAAAAAATTAAATTAATTTATAATAAATTTAACCGCGAACCACCCTCATTTCCCGTGATAAACAATAAACCAACTCGAACCCAGACCTACCGAGAAGAGAAGACCAGTGAGAAAGGCGCTCAGAACCAACCTGAATACGACGAAGCACGGACCAGAAAATTTCCGGTGAGTTCGTTCCATGTAAGATTAAGAACCCGGGGGTCTCCACGCGGTGGGTTTATACTCGGCTAAAAAATGAACTGCTAGATTTTGCCGAGGAATTCGGGTTTTCTGCCGACGGCGTCGTCGATGACCTACGCCGAAGCTTAGCGACCCTTATAAAAGAGTCCGAACAGACGGTACACGACCCGGGCTAACAGTCCAGCGCCTTCTAACGAAGACAAGCCAGGCCCCAGAGGCCACTTCACCAGCCCAAGCACCAGTGCGAACACCGGAACCACGCTCCGAAATCGAATTCCCCCTAATATCGGTGTGTCTGCCCCTTCTCTCGCCGACCTGACCCTAGAGAACTGATCAGGTATCGAGTACTGACCGGCGTCACCGCGAGTATATTTGCGTACCGGAGAGAATCCGCAAGTGGGGTCTCCAGTACGATGGCTGTTCCGACCCACTAGCGTTTATAAAACAGGTAGAGAGCCGTGTACTGTCCTTGGTATAGAACTAGGACTACTTCCCCGGGCCATGGCGGAGCTGCTGACGAACAGAGCTGAGAAGTGGTTCCAAACCAGCCTGCTTCAGGGGGTCGACTGGACCACCTTCCGGACGGAATTCTTGGAATTCTTCTTTTCGCCTAGGTACATCCAGCGCCTAGACGACCAGATTCGGCGTCGTGAGCAGCTAGATGGGGAAACTTTAAAGGACTATATGTGGGACCTTCGTATTCTCATGCGACATGCCGGCTACACCGAAGAGCAAGAGCTGAATAGGCTCTACGAAAACGTGGCCCCAAAATACCAGATGTATATCCGACGTAGCGAGTTTCGGACCATTGGCGAACTGGTCAACTTGGTCACTTGGTCAAGACACGAGGCCTGGGGCGCCGTAACGCCAGTCAAATTAATACGCCTACGCAGAGCACCAGAGCCAGAGACCCACAGCCATGATAACCCAGAGCCAGAGACCCAGAGCCATTATAACCCAGAGCCAGAGCCCCAGAGAC
Organism: Drosophila seguyi; assembly: GCA_008042675.1. NCBI lineage: Eukaryota > Metazoa > Arthropoda > Insecta > Diptera > Drosophilidae > Drosophila > Drosophila seguyi. The sequence goes on along the minus strand of VNJU01004971.1, from coordinate 6,836 downwards.
CACGAACACCCGACCCCGGATGCCCGGAAGACGATGGCACAATACCGCCCCGCGTACGAGCGTTCCTCAAGGAGCAGCTGGCACAGTTCGAGGGGATGGCCGGAGTAGCTAACATCGCTGAGCACAGGATAACCATGAAGGACGACAGACCGATCAAGCAACGCTATTTCCCGAAGAACCCTGCCATGCAACAAATCATTGACGAACAGGTGGATGCCTTACTAGCACAAGGATGCATAGAGCCTTCACACAGCCCTCATAGCGCACCCTTAGTTCTGGTCAGGAAGAAAACCGGACAGTGGCGCATGTGTGTCGACTACCGGCAGCTAAATGCGAAGTCCGTCCCGGACGCGTATCCGCTGCCACGAATCAACCACATTCTGGAGCGACTGAGAAATGCAAAGTTCATCTCCACTTTGGATTTACGCAATGGGTATTGGCCAAATACCCATGGCAGCCGAGAGCCGAGCATGCACCGCTTTTACAGCCCCCGGACGCGGTCTGTGTCAGTGGCGAGTTATGTCCTTTGTGTTGCACTCAGCTCCCGCGACCTTTCAGCGAGCCTTGGATAGCGTGATCGGACCCGATCTTGATCCGCACGCTTTCGCATGCCTTGACGACATAATCGTCATAGGAGCCAGTCTAGAGGAACACATGGATAACCTACGTAAGGCGTTCGAACGCTTGAGGAAAGCGAACCTGAGGATTAACCAGAAAAAGTGTTCTTTCTTTAAACGAAAGCTAGCCTACCTAGGACATATGATCAGCGACAGAGGGATACACACTGACCCGGACAAAGTAGCCGCCGTGCGAAGCCTGAACCCTCCAACGAGTATGAAAGAACTGAGGAGATGCCTCGGCATGGCTTCATGGTACAGACGTTTCGTACCGAACTTCGCATCTGTAGTCCAACCCATGACGAACCTGCTAAGGAAGAACCAGCGATGGAAATGGGAGCAAGAACAGCAGGATGCTTTTGATCGCCTTAAAGGTTTGCTAACAGACGCACCCGTGTAGGTATGCTGATGATGATGATTTTTCGGCGAAGATGACGCTCCAGACCGACGCCAGCAACTACGGGCTCGGAGGAGTATTGACCCAGGAAATCGACGGCCAAGAACGGGTTATCGCTTACTTCAGCCGAAATCTTGATGCCACGGAGCTGAAGGAGTGTCTCGCCATCGTATGGAGTATTCGGAAGCTCCGCTGCTATCTCGAGGGGTAAGGTTCGACGTGATTACCGATCACCTGGCCCTGAAGTGGCTGGATCACATTGAGAACCCAACCGGGAGAATCGCAAGATGGGCGTTAGAGCTCCAACAGTACCAATACGATGTGCATTACCGCCGCGGAAAATATAACGTAGTCGCCGATGCCTTGTCCCGGCAACCCCTGGAGCACCTTCAACTGCTCACCCACGACGCTCACCAGTGCAAGTGGCTCCAACGAAAACTCCAAGAGGTCCGAGAAGAACCGCAGATTATACCATCGAAAACGGAGAACTCTATCGACATCTGGGACACTGCCCCGATGACCAGGACTATATTCCTTGGAAACTGTACGTAGCAAACGAACATCGAACACGCGTTCTACAGGAGTGTCACGATGCCCCCACGGCCGGTCACCTCGGCATCCGGAAAACAATCCTCCGAGTTTCGCAGACGTATTACTGGCCGGGGATGTTCCGCAATGTGCGGCAATGTCTCCCATGCCAGAAATACAAGTCGGTACAACGACAACAAGCCGGCAAGATGTTGACCCGACAAGTCAGCGAACCGTTCGGCATCTTATGTGCCGAATTTATGGGACCACTGCCCCGTTCCAAAGAAGGGAAGACGATGATCCTGGTTTTTTTTTGACAACTTCACAAAATAGGTCGAGTTGACTCCTACGGAAGGCAACCACGGCGACGCTGATACGAGCTTTCCGCGAGAGGATCCTCAGTCACTTCGGACCACCAAGGAAAATGGTGTGTGACAACGGCACTCAGTTCACCAGTAAAGCATTCAAGAACTTTCTCCAGGAGATGGGAGTAGACCTCCAATTCACCGGCCCATACTGCCCCAGAGAGAACCCGACCGAACGATAAAAACCATGATCTCCCAGTATGTCGAGTCGGGACAGAACACGTGGGATAGCCTACTACCGGAACTGTCACTCGCGATCAACACGAGCATCTCGGAGACGACAGGGTATAGCCCCGTGCTTCTACTACAGGCGCGAGAACAGAGATTACCCGGATCCTGGTACGAGCATGTAACGCCTGGTACGGCCACTACACCCCAGCCACCACTCGAGAAGTACGAACACCTAAAGGAAATCTTCGCGATCGTCCAGAACAACATGCAGAGACCCAGCCGAGTGCCAGGGCGACACTATAACCTGCGTCGAACACTCTGCAAGCCCGCGATGGGATCGTTGGTCCTAGTACGACAGCACCACTTGTCTAAAGCAGTGGAAGGTTTTGCTGCGAAGCTCGCCCCGAAGTTCGACGGACCATACAAAGTAGTTGCTTTCCCGTCCCCGAACGTAGTCCGCGTCCGCTTGCCTGGTCACCGGAAAGGGCGACTGGTCAACATAGGCGACCTAAAAGAGTTTCACTCATCCGCTTCCATCAAGCCCCCCGACGCAGAAGACCATAGCGAAGAGGACTCTGCTGACCAATGAAACCTTAATAATGACCCCAAAGACCCACCTGAGTCCGTAGCGTAGTCCGGTTGGCCGGCTGTCGACCCGAGCCAACCGACCCAAGCCACCCCTCTGAGAAGAACCCTGCGCTGCCCACACAGCCCTTTTCAGTACCGCACGACGACTAAGATAAGGTTCTCTCGTTTCTTTCACAGACACACAGCATGGAGACCATCTATGTAGCCTTCAGCGAGAGCGAGGACGACGGAACACCTTCCAGGCAGCCGACAGCCACGCGAGACCCTCGCTTACGACCGGGAACGGCGTACACCAAGAGGGCCGCGCCGGCTACTTCCCGATGGAGCGAGATATACGACGAGCGATTCCCCGACTGCCCACCGCCCTTCCCTGGCGGACACCGAGGTGTGTCACCACATTATATAGACGACGAGTGGCGTCCACGGACACCAGGCGGTCATTACCGCTCTGCTCCTGGAGACCCGCGAGCCCGCGACTCTCCCAGCAGCCCAGGACGGATGTCTCTCGCAGGCGAAGACAGCGACCCAGGAGGAGTCTATGACCCGAGCGAGAGAGCAGCGAGGAAGACTTCCTCAGCTCCCCGGGAACAGCCCAAGCAGAGGGGGCTTCCTCGGCCTAATTAGAAGACGCCTCGGACACCGAGTCGTACCAGGACGATGGGGGCGCCGAAAGCGGTTCGAACAGCGACGACGACCAGCGACGCCGGCGCGAGGAGGACGACTATTACCATCACAGCGGTCATCAGGAGGAAGGCACGGCCCACTACGTGTACGAGGGGGAAGACCGATTCGCCTTCCAGCGAGGATCGTGGGTCCACCTCGTATACACCACCTACAGGATCATCCTGATCGAGGCACCATTTCGGCCGACAGACAGTCCCATCATCACCTACCCACCATCTCCGGAGAGGCTATGCATAATGGGACGGACCACATCGATGGACTGGAGGAATACGATGAAGGAGACCTCGTGGGCATCTCGGGGCATCAGGAGGAACCCACCACCGGATGCGGAACTCCGGGGTGGGACGAAGAGAGGCAGGCCCTCGACCTCTCCAGCGCCAGCATTGCGACCACGGCGGCCACCCAGCCGCCGACTCAGCTTACTCCCGGCATTCCACCATGCCACACTCCACCCACCGGCAAGGCCATGCACTGGGAGGCGGAGACCAGCGACTAGGAAGAAGATACGGGACAAAAATTCCGGCGAAAGGAGACACCCGTGGAGTGCAAAGCCGCTAGTCCCAATAGCGTACGACCCGGCACCATTAGAGAGCCGAGAGACGGTGCGCTCACCCACCTCCATGTCCAGAACGACTCGGGCCGACATGAACATCGGGCTGCCACCAGAGACCTATCGTCTCTTGATGGAGGAGATCCCGACCGAAGTGGAGGAACTCATGAGGGCCCTTCGCGAGGGGTGGGACCCATTCCAGCGCCGCAGCCCATCAGCGCAGCAACGCTCAGACGACACGGAGAACCACAGACACCCCCTTTCGGATGGATGGACCCTCCGGTCCGCCGGCAACCCCCCAAATGGAGAACAGCCCGAGGAGGTTTGTAGGGCGATCCAAGATCCGAGTCGGCAGCGTTTCCGAATCAGGACCACCGAAGGCTCCTACCAAATCACCATGAAACCCAAAGGCGGCGGCAGCGTCAATTTTCTTCCCCCCCCGAAGTGAGGAGGGGATGTAACGACACTACGGCAGGGTCGTACAAATAATATTAATTATCGTAATGTAAGGCATTGATATATATAAGGATATTAAGTTAGGGATATGAAGTCCAAAAAAACCGATTTTTTTTTTAGTTGCAAGGGCACGAAGTCCAATTCTACCCATGTTATTAATTAAATAGATTTAAGTTAGGGCACGGAGCCAACTAAACCAAAATAATAATTATTATAAGGCGCCAAAAATATTCCCTAGTATTTTTTGTCCTATGGCAACCCCGATACATCGATACGGATATCGATCAGGAAAGCCCGTGCAAATATAAAATCGATGACGCTAAGATCGGCGAAGTACGATCCCTGGCGCCAAGATCGTGGCTTTTTCGTTTCCGGCCGGTGAAAAGAACAGACGCGTGCCCTGAGATTTTTTTCGTTGGTGAGCAAACCGAAGCCAAGAGTGAACACGTGCCCAACGCCCGACCGCGAGTGCGCGACCAAAGGACAACCCATTCCCGCCACTAGAGGAAACCATCGCACGTAAGCCCGCCACATCCTTTCCCCTCCGGAAGCAGCCAGGGAAACCAGATAAACCGAATAAAGCCCTTGAAAAAAAACCACGATTACGACCGACTTATTTCTTTTCCCCATTTACCTCTGCTTCCCCGCTCCCCTCCCCGCATGCAAATCCCGCGTAGCCCGCCAGAACTGGTGCGTTTGGCTTTCTCATCAGCATAAGAACTCTTGCGCCCACGCCTCTATTTCCTCGCCTCCCTCCTCTACCCGCAAGGGCTGTACCGCTCACCAGTCCTTGTGCGCTTGGTCGGCGCCCTCTCTCCCTCTCTCCCGTGCATGCCACTCCGTAAATCCCTGTAGGCTCTGAGTCCAGCCGGAGTAGTCAAGAATCCCGTAGCCTTCGGGACCATCCGAAGGAGTGTAGCCTCCGAGACCAGCCGGAGTGTTTGAGAGCCCCGTAGCCTCCGAGACCAGTCGGAGTAGTCGAGAATCCCGTAGCCTTCGCGACCATCCGAAGGAGTAGTCTTGGGAAGCGCTGCTGCAGTTACTGATCGACAAGCAGTGCGATTGGCCACCACCAGTGGCCAGTGCTACCAGTTACTGACAGGCAGCCGCCGAGCAGCGCGGTCGTCGGATATCGCGCTCATTACCGACTGTCGCCCGCCAAGCGGTTGATCCTTCCACTCTCGTATACAATTTCCTAACTACAGGTTCCATCCTTCTATAGAAATTTCTTGTGTAGGTTCCTTGGCCCCGACTGAGATTTTAGTCCGGCCAGAGAACTACGTCACACTATACAGGATCTGTCAACTACTGACGACAAGGGCAACGAGGTTATGGATATGTTAGTTTCCATGGCGTTAAATAATTTGCAGCTTGTGCGATGTGCAGCACACACATTGCAATTGTGTGTGTATGACGTCAACAAGAAAGACGACATAAGCCGAAAAGTACATGCATGCCGTCCAATATGCAAAGCTCTGCGTACAGGAAAATTTAGGTATTTGTTGTCTGTTTTGTATATATATATATGACAATATAATTGATCTTATTTCAGACGTACCTTGATTGAGCATAAAAAAATCATTCCAACTCTGGATGTCACAACCCGCTGGAATTCAACGTATTTGATGTTAGTTAAACTCTTTGAGTTAAGGAGTTTTATTGAGATGGAAAGCACATTTTTCTTAGACGTTGACTGGGACTGGGTTGAGCTGTACCTTAATGCATTTAAAGATGCTTACGATACAACCCTTAAACTCCAAGAAGAGGAACTAGCGTATAGTGATTTTTTTATTGCATGGATGGAGTTGAGACTGAAATGTGAAAACACCGAAAACGTTATAACCAAGCAATTATTAGCTCAACTCAAAATGCGTGAATCCAAATTGCTTGAAAACGAAGCTTTATTGTCTGCAATTTACTTCGACCCAAGGATTAATTTGTTTTTAACTGATCAGCAGAAAACATTGGCAAAACAGAACATAAAATCAATAGCTAGTCGTTATTTTAATTTAAATCAATTAAGGCACTGATGTTGAAACATACAAATCTCGTGTACTAGAAGGAAATATGTGCTTGTATATTTGTGATTGTGGCTAATAAAATCGTCCTTGTTAAATACTAACCAATGTTCAGTGTTTCATAATATGTATAATATTAATTAATATATAATATTTTATATTTATTAAGATTATTATACTATCCGTCAACCTCGAGTAAGCCTCCTTGGTTTACTAAAGAGTTGAGTCGCCTTAAAAATAAAAAATCTAATCTGTATTCTAAATATAAACGAAACGGTTCTCAATCTGTCCTTTCCTCTTATTTATCTGCTCGGTCGAGATTTACCGTGCTGAACGCACAGTGTTACAAAAATTATTTGACTCGTTGTAAGGCCCAGTTCTCTGAGGACCCAAAACAGTTTTATAATTTTGTTAACACCAAACGTAAGCCAATTACTCATCCTTCCTCGCTTTCCTTTGGAA
>VNJU01004965.1:1343-87466 GCA_008042675.1 Drosophila seguyi | reverse complement strand
GACCCGGCCCAGAGAAGAAGACTGTAGTTATGCCGTAAAATATATCTTAATCTTTTATTTTCTTATAATTTACAAATTCAGGATAAGTTCATATATCATTCCGGTTCTCGCTGCTCTGGAACACCATAATGTCCTTCTCGTCCGGATCGTTTTATACGGGAATGATCAGTATGCTCGGGGACCGTTCGGTCATCCACGAGCGAAAGAGAAAGATTAGCTTGGGGTCCTCTAGGTCAGCCACGAGAGAAAAAGGAATACTTGGGGACCGCTAGGTCAGCCGCAAGAGCGAGAGAAAGGTACTAAATACAAAATACTTCCAACTACAATCTATTAATTGTACCACAACGAATAATCCGGTCTAACCCAAAAAGTGACTGTGGCTACTGACGACGGGAGGTCTGACCTCAACCGATCGCTGTCGCTGAGTGCCATACCAAGGCCGAGTCCTGCCTTATATAGGGCCCTGGCGACGTTTAGTGTGCCCGCCGCCGATTCTTGATTTGCCACTTACTAGTGTGGCCGTCGTCTTCTTGGTCCATTGTAATCAAGGCGAGCACATCGTTATGATCAAGTGTATTTCAAGGATACTACGGATCGCGAAATACAATAATTTCTAAGAATAAATTTGGAAATTAACAACAAAATTGTTCAATATTTCAAAACAATGACAAAGTGGGAGTCTGTCTAAGCCTCCGAGTAAATCTGCTGAGAAAATGTCAGGAATTTTAAACAATTTCAAGCATCAAACTGATTCTTTAAATGCTGAGCAAATGTGAAACAAATATAATAACATTAAATAAATACAAAATATATCTTGTGTGTTAAAAAAGGATAGAAAATTTTTTGCTTTCAAATGAATACGTGTATTTAATTTTTCGCTCATTAAGGCTAATCGGATACAAGTTAAAACTGCACAATTTTACATAAAAATTTAAAACAATTGATAGCGCCAACACATATTGAGATAAAGGTTGGAATTAAATAATCTGTCTCAATAGAAAATTTCAGTCAGCCAAGAGACTAAAATAAGAGATTGCACTTTAAAGCTGGCGTCTCTCAATTTTCCTGCTTTCTTGTTGTTTTCTTTCGAACAGAACTTTTTATTCATTTCAAGCTCGATATTATTATACATCCATAAAGTAAGTACTTGTGTAAGTGTTCTACATTGCAGTATCGATGTGCATATCTACGTGTGTAAGTATGTGTCAGACTTTTCCCTTTTTTTATATTATAACTCAAATAAGTCGTGCGCTTTTCGCTCGGCGTTCGTGCGATGCGTAATTCGTGCAGATGCGAAAGGTTTTTCCGTAATTTTCCAGCGCCACACTGCTGCGCTGCCCATCCACATCCATAAAGTGGAAATCAAGTTTCCTGTTCTGGCACCTCCAATTCGAACTCGAATTTCGAAATCCGCGACGGCACATTTTCGGGTCCGCTCAATACTTGTAAATCTAGTTTCGAGTTGCCACAAGACTGTCAGATACAAGGTACTAAGAAACTCAGATACTTATTCTCATTCTCAGCCTCGCATCTGCCACCACCAAAACTTAAGGAAGCTGGCTTGACGACTGAATGAGAATGTTTTGAAGCAACTACAAGTATTCAGCGATTGTTTTCGCATTTCTATGTAGATACTTTGTCGAAAAAGGGTTGCTGCTGCTCACCTGTACACAGGTTTTTTTTAAACGCACATTTTCCCGAGGAATATCTGCGTATCGGTTTTTACAGTGGAACATCGATAAAGTGCACGTATAAAAATGATAAGAATGAAAAGCTGCCACCAATAAATAAAACATGATATTATGTATAGCGCCATTAGAGAAAATTTCTCTACAGTAGAACTTCTATAGCTGAATCTGATTAAACAAATCGATAGGATGAAAAATTGTAAAATGTTTCAATTAAATTTAGCGTAATATTAATTTATTGATTTAAACAAATGGAATCCGAATAAATATAAAATAAAAATATATATCCAAGAAAACCAAATTAAAAATTATTATTATTGAAACTTTAGTAATAAAAAAAATTATAAATAATAAATTCCAAAAGTTAAACCTGTCACCCAACTTCTATTAGGTTATGTCCTTTCTCGAAAACGGAAGCGAGGCTTACGTTTATTTCGGCTTCGTTTAGTAGTGAATGGCAATTCCGTGACAAAAAACGCAAAATGTTGAAAAATCATTATCCGAGAGATTTCGACTTGCTTACGATATGCCAGTAGGTGTGTGTGCGCGAACCCATAAATTTATATTTCCCAAAATAACCCCGTTCTTGAAAAAGAGCGAAGTAAAAAACGCAAACAGCCACAAAATAGCTAAATGGAAGCGAAAGAAAAAAAGGCAAAATAACTAGCGACCATAACCATTATTTGTACCATCCGAATATATAACGCCGAAGCGCACACAGACAGCCACCCAGGCGGCGTGTACATGCAGGGTATATAGTTTGGTTTTCGTAGGCCCGTTCGTCGCTTTTTCGAGTTTTGAAATTTTAGTATTGAAATCGTCGTTAGCGGCGACGGTTTACTTGAATTCTCGTCGCTCAGCCTGAAAACTGAAAACCCGCTCTCTTTTCCTCTGTCACTCTCGCCTCTCTGGCTGTGCTGGTAAGTGCCGTCTGTGAGTGTGTGCGTGCAAGGTGTTGCTCTGTTGGAATAGTTAAAGTCGAATTTATTAAAAACTTATGGCGACAGGCAGTCCGAGGCATGTGCATTAAAATATCTCAGGGTGACAGTTAACTGATTAGCACGAATAACCCGGGAGCAGAGTCATCGCGGGCAAGTCACTTGCCAAATGGCATTATTTAATATTGCGATGGGTAATTGGGGAAACTCAATTTGTTCTGTTCTTTTTCTTGAAAAATTCTCAACTGCACATTATAAGCGTAAATTCGGAGTGCCCGCGTGTGTCTGTGTGTGTGAGCCGAGAGCAGAGCTTGTGCTCGTTTCATCTCTCTTGCGCTAGTTCGGCACTCTCTTGCTCTCTCGGCCTGTCACCCCCAAGCCCCCATCCCGCTCCGATTTTGCTCCCCTCGTTAGCTTATTATCGTATCTTTTGCATTACAGTACCCACAAGCGATTTAAATTAAGTTGGCAATTACATTTCCGCCAGCCTGCCAGCAATGAATTTAGCGGTTAATTATACGTGATGCTCCTCCAATCCGGCCAGGACGCCCAGATAGACAGCTTCAGAAGTTGCCCAAAAATTAACATAGACCACTGTGCCTGCTGGGAATCTCAAGACGCTGGAAAATTACTCGGCTAAAACCTACGTGGTTCAATTTGGGTTTAGATTCAGCGATTTGCGAATACGCGTCATCGCTAAATCCCCAAACTCAATAATGGCGTAAAGTCTATCTATTTAGCACTCAATATTTTAGGTTGTTCTCTTTCTTTGTATTTCTTTTGAGTCAACTATTCCCCGTTTTCGTACTTTTCGTATCTCACAAACTACAAATATACTTCCAAATTAACCGATGCGTAATCGGCGCTCAGAAAATCAAGAAGCAGCAGTGTGCGAGATTCGAATTGTTAAATTCCGTTTTTCTATGCTATATTCGGGACTTGCTTGCTGCCGTATCTTGTTTACTTGCATTTGGAAATCACTATCTCAAAAAGTTCTGTTATTGAGAGTGCTGGTGTGCGCCTCTGTGTGCGTTTGCGTGTGTGATTGTGTTTGCGGGAGAGTGTATCTGTGGAAGTTTACTTGCTCGCTTTTTTACGTTTTCTTTGTGGGCATTATTCGTTTTGAAATAATCAAAATCGATAAAAAATATATATATATATTTCCTCGGTTTAGATTTGTAAGCTCTTTTCGTGTATTTGTTTATTCGTGAGCGAGTGAGCGAATGTGTTAAGCAGTTGGAAACACGTCAACCTCACGGGGCTTGTACCAACAAATGTGTATATATTTATGCAGGTAAATAATAATCAAGTCTGGAGGTGGTGGATTCTGAAGACGAAAACTAAAAGATACATGAGAGATATTCGAAACCACGCTTTTGCCACTTTTGACTCATAACAAACCCCAAAACTGGATTCGTTTCACGTCAACACGCAACGAATACTTTATTTGTCCAAAAGCTTAATGAAATATTAAAGGGGTTAATTGATATGTTGTTTACAAAGCATATGGTGGTTAAAGATTATAGTTTTCATTCTTAGTTTCTGTAATTTTCATCGCATCTGTCAGAAACGACTTTTTGAGAGTTTAGCAACTCCAAATAAATAAGTCACAAGACAAAATATTACGTAACAATTTAACAAATCCGAAAGCTTAAAAATATTTTTGGAAAAAAGTTAGGTCTGAAAATAGATAAAATTTGATAAAACCGACTTAAAATGGAATAACATTGATCATTCTCCATCTCTAAACACAAAACATCTGTTTTACTAAAGGAACTTTGTTCTTACCATTCATTTTCGGTAACTAATATATGATTATCATAAACGCATACAATGAAAACTGGATAAAATGCATGTGTTTGATCTGTAGTATTAAAATTAATAATTTTACTGTAATAATTGAAATGGAGAAATTTACTTTTTCAACCTTTAAATATATTCGTGCTTCTTGATTATCCCAAAAACGTTTAAAAATTTTCCAAAACTCATTTTGAAGTGTAATGTTGAAATCAACCTTTTGTAGATTCAAAAACTTCTTAAGTAATTTCCAAACTAATTTGATCTTTTCTTGTTGTTTATATCGTTTTCAGTTGTTTGGAGTTTCAAAGAGTGAACCACCAAAGCCGCATCCATGTTAATGCCACGCTATATGGGCCTGAACGATAGCTCCACGTCGTCTGGCAACCACGGACCGGCCGCTGGTAGCTCCTCCTCTCCGCCGACGACAGTGGCTGCCCACACAAAGATGCGTTTGCTGAGCAAAGTGGAGCAGAACATGCGTCAGAGCCAAGGTCAAAGCAGCCAGAGCAATACGAGCGGCCAGGAAATCAGCCACCTCCTGAGCACGGCGGCCACAGGCAATGGCGTGGTGGGCGACGTTGATGGACTGCTAACGCCCATGCGCATAAAGGCGCATCTGTCGCCACCACACTCCGCCAGCAGCCTGAGCGGAAGCTCCGGCAAGGGCGACTCAGTGCACTCGATGAGCTCTCGGCCAGAGCGCAACCTGTGGAGCCGGGCCGAAATGCTGGAGATGCTGAGCATCATGCAGAATATGAATGCGTTGGACCAGCTGAACGACCGCAACCTGAAGAGCGAGCACGTATTCAGACAGATCGAGGAAATAATGCGCAGCAAGGGCTACGTGAAAAAGTCCAGCATCCAGATCTGGACCAAGTGGAAGTTCCTCAAGTCTACGTACAACACCACCACACGGCATGGCACCGGAGTACCCAAAGTCGTTCCGGAGGAGGTCTATCGCGTGCTCTGCCGGATGCTGCGGAACCATCATGGCAGCAGCAACAACGTCAGTGCCAGCCTCAGCGAGTGCGGTAACTCGATGGACAGCTCCAAGACCGTCGGCGAAGAACCCAAAGAGGATATTCTGGGCGTGGAACATCCCATATTCGGCTTCCGGCTTGGACCCATTAAGCCAGAACCAATCGATACGGGTAAGTCACACTCTAAGGCCACTTCGGACGGGGACTAAATCTATTCAAACCTTTTGACTCTTAATAAGCAAGCGCTCACACTTATCCGCTCTATTTAAGTTATTTTCGAATGAGATTTACAAGGTTCTATTGTATTTTAAGTATTTTATCAGAAGATAAATGCAGATCAGTTTAAAATACTTATAGTTTTTCGCCTTAAGTTTACTTACTGTTAAAACTGGTCTTAATACCACTCGTTTTCTCTTATTTTTCCATTAAAATTAAAGCTCTGGTATAGGTCTTAGAAAAATCTAAACTACTTTTATGGGGATCTATCATCTGACATAAAAATTAGTATTGGAAGTGCCATATTTTCTGCATATAAACAATGATATAATTCGTACCCATTACAGGCTATGAGACCCCGCTGAAATCAGATATGGTATCCGAGCCGGATCTTGAGGGCTATGACTATGGAAGCGGGGATGCCACAGAGGCCAGTCACCGCGACCAGGACGAAGTTCCCCATTTGCCGTTCATAGTGTCAGTGAAACACGAACCGGACATGGATCTAGGCATGGACAGTACCAACACACCGCCACCCACAGCGCCAGCATCGCCTTCCCCGCCGCCGCCGGTGGTTTTAGATGATCCCGTCTTCACATCTACGCCGGAAGCGCTCCCGCCACTGCGGGTGGCATCCTTTGCCAAGGGAGACGAACAGCGACGTCCCACACACGGAATCCTGCAGATTGATCGTCCGCCGCCGACTCTAACCAAGATGGGACGGATGAATCGATCTCTTCCGCTTCAGAGCACGAGCAACATAAGTTTCGTGCATCCGCACAGCAAGCTGATGCTGCCTCGCAAGCAGAATGCGAGTCCCGGCCAGTCCGGACTGCGTCTTCCCAGGGATATCAGTGTCCAGCCGACGGGCGGCATGCGCATGAAGACGGTACCCATGCGGGACACGGGATATTCGTTGCGCCCGGATCGAATGATTCCCGATCTGGACCAGGCGATGACCAGTCCCCCTCAGTCGCCTTCGTCGATGGCTTCTCTGGTGGGTCGCGGACCGCCGCCAAAGTATCCGATGGGCGGACAACAGTCGGGTGGTGCTTCTACCAGCAGGCACGCTCACATGATGTCCTCGCACCAACTGACTCCCCAGCAGCAACAGCAGCTTCAGCCGCGGAAGCGTCGCTCAGGGCAAAGCCCGCCCATGGGCATGCCCGTGCCTGTGAAGCTGCAGCGCAGCTCCACAATGTACGAAACCACTCCGCCGAAAGGCTTCCGACCGCATTCAGTGATTGGAGGAGAGGAAACAAAGCGAAAGTCCAGCGAGGAAGAGTCCAAGCTACGTAAGAAGCGGCAGGAGGAACTTTTTGCGAAGGAGCTGACCGAAATGGCCAGTGCCATGCGCTCGGCCCAGAAGGAGATGCTGGAGGACTTCTTCAAGCAACAAAAGGAGTTTGCGCGGCGAGAGCACGACTTCCAGATGAAGCAGGACGCGATGGTGATGCGGGCGCTACGCAAGCAGACGGAAGCACTTCTGCAGAGCGCCAAAGAGCTGGTTGGAGAAGCTCCAGTGCAAGCTAAAGAGGAGCCGGAGGCTAAGGACCAAGTCGTACCCGAGACCCAAATGCCCTTCGAGCCAGAAACGCAGCTTACAACTCCTGAAGATGGAGGTGGAACTGGGGAAGCGAATGAGGATGTCGAGGAAACTATGATAGAGGGAGAGGATGAGTACGATGAAGAAGATGATGGGAATGAAGGCGATGAGGAGGATGACAACGACGACGACGACGGCGAAGAAGGGGACGAGGGCGAAGACGATGTTAACGAACATATGGTCGCGGAAAGCTACGTCGAAATGTCGCCGCTAGCCATGTCCGCCTCAGTCCCAAGCGATGACTACTTGAACCCGGCCGAAATCTCCGGCGAAGTCCAATAGTCGACTTATGCTTCCCCAACCGTTTCAATCGGCCTGCTATCCCATCTCTCCAAGTATTACCCAAAAATTAAAAACAAAACACCATTGTTGATACCGATTCATTCCGATAGCATTCCTTAAGCTATATATACTATATAGTAGATTCCTAGAGCCAGACCCGCGCATTGTTAAAAGACTTGATTACATTTAAGCATATTAATACATAAACGAATCCTAAACGTAAATTAAATTTATTTATTGTTCATCGACCGTCTAAGTCCCCTAAGTGCTGTAAAGTTACTGAATCAACACACAATATGATAAATATTACAAATAAATATGTACATTAACTGAAAAGAATTGAATTCGAGGCGAGGGAAAAGCAGAAGTATTGATTATACAAAAAATTTTGTTCAAAAAAACCGAACCTAAACTTAAACATGGTTGGTGTCAAAGCTGCTCACATATTATGTCGCCCATGACATTGGAAAAGGTTTTCCATTTATCGGCTTAACCCCCTACAAAAACGCATCATTGTAAATAAATTTTAATTTCCTAACACAAAAATTATTTAATATTGCATTAATTCATTAGAAACAAGTTAGGATTTACAAACAACCAAAAAAAATATAATAAAAATCAAGGAGAGTAAAGCGCCCTAAATCGATCTTACCGTCTAGGATTTATCCGAAAAATTGTAGTTTTTAACTAAAAATTAAATAGAAACTAGCTTAAAACGACAATCAGCGCGAGTGTGGGTGCACTAAACTAGCTAATGCCCATATTGTGTGTGCTCTTTGCTGCGCTTGCCTATGGGTTAGTGTACTCATATATTCTCTCCGCCGATTTGCCTGATCGGTAAAACGCCTAAAGCAAAATGTTAGCAGCTAGTGTTTATATTTTACAATTACCATTACGACCCCGCCACGCCCACTTTATATCCCGGCCTTTAGTCGGGCCGATAGATGGGCGTTTTCGGTATAAATTCAATTAAAATAACATACTCCATCATGGAATTGGAATCACATTGTTGCTTATGCAGTCGCCAGTGCAGGCCCAGCTTATGATATAGATGATTATTCTCCCATTCGAACAGTTTGTCTAGAGTGAGTTGGGTCTGTAAAGAAGATTAAGGCGTGATTCAAATTGATCTTACAGTTCTTCAGTATATGATTGACTTACGCGTTTGCTGAGACAGATGACGGGCCAGAGCGAGCAGCCGAGTGTGCAGCAACAGCAAACACAGCCGCAAAAGAGCCACTTGACGTTGACGGGCAGGGATTTTTTCAGCACCCCGTTAATGCGGCCCACCGTCGCCTTGAACTCCTCGGGAGCGACGCGAGACAGCAGACCGCAGGGGAACTCGACGTTAAAGCGATTGCTCAGACCAAAGCTGTGAATCGAGAAAAAAAACAGAGAGGTAAGAAATGTGTATTTGACGTGCCAATGCATTTATTCTGTCCAGTATCGGCAGTTAATATGCAATACGTAAGTAACTGACAGCTAAGAACAAACCAAAGCCATCGCTTCAAAAGAAGGAAATGGGGTCAAGCGGTATCAATACCGAAGTAGAGTCTACACATATGTCATGACGAAATTGGGTTTCGTAACAGCCTTGAACTACATTTCCGTCGCTCTAAATAATATATATCTCGGCAAACGCTGAGTTTTATGCACATTAGAGGTCAAAGTATATGTACCTGTCGTTATATTTAGGAAAACAAATTGAATTAATTGAATTACTAACTTAGCTTCCTTGGTTATCCATTAATAGTTTTTGGTATTAGAAATACGTCTGCACAAGGCTATATTATATGTATAACTTAACTTTGTAATATAACTACTTGGTTGCTCTACGTCATAGTTGAGTGAGTTCAAACAGGTGCTTTTGATACATGTTATTTAAAAGGACTTCTAGAAAACATTTTCATTCAAGAATTTGTATAGCTTAAAGATAAGTTTTGGTTGTATAAAATGCAATTTTAAATGGAACGCGTTAAGTGCAGTTAACATTCCGTTCGCTTCCTTCAAATGGCTTACATTCCACTATCTGTAGTCTTCTTTTGTTCGCTTTATCAGTTGTTTACTTACACCGTCATGTTGCCAGCGCCGCGGATGATAATGGGCTCGGGCACAGGCGCCACTGTCTGGTCCTGGAAGTGCTCCAGGTCCTCCAGCTGCTCATCCTCGTATATGGCGTCAAAGTCAGAGAAAGACATGGTTGACGAATGTGTGTGGATTGCGTGCTGCCGGGGATTGGAGATTTAACGCGAAAACAGGTGACGAGACGATGACCGGGGGACAGAGAAGAGCAGCGGGCGCTCTAGCTGTGCCGTGTGAAAGGTCAAAACATGTTTGATGGCTGCCGTTTCTGGTGGGGGTAAGACGTGTTGCAGCGTGCCTCCTGGCAGAGACTTCCTTGTTGCTTGTTTAGTTGTCGCAAATATCCTTCGGTGCTTCTTTGTTGACAGCTACGGCTTCTACTTCCGCCATTAACGCCGCTGACGTCGATGGCGTTCTGGAATGATGCGGGATGACGTCTTCCTTCCTCTCTGTTGACGCAGACACGTGGGTGGCGGCGGGGGTGTTGAAATATAAATAAAGTGCATATTAAAATAATAAATGCAGTACAAAGTGTATTCAGGGGCGCACCAGGCCTTTTACAACACTGTCCCTTGTCTGCTTTGTTGTTGCTGCTGCTTTATGGGTGGGAGAGGGAGGTGGAGTTCCTTCAACACAAAGAAATGCTAGCCAAAAGATAGATTCTTCTGTTACAAATGCGAAAATCCCTAAATCCACTGATCAGAATGCAAAGCAGTAGCAACAAATGCTTTGTTTTTCCTTTAGATACGCACACACACTTTCAAACAAACAACATGCACACACACCTTCTGCAGCTCTTTGCGTATTTCGCAATCACTTTTCCTCCCACCAGGCAAGGTAAGTCTGTTTTTATGTGCGACAGCCGACCGAGCTTTTCTTTTTCCAGTTATTAAGACGCTTTGATTATCCAAGCACGGAACCTGCGACCTTTTACACACTGCTGTGTTTTTTTTATTACGAAAATAGAATTTCCAGCTCGCTGCTAAATTTGTTGTTGTACGACTACGACGAACAGCTGGCAGCTGTGCTCTGGACAGGGTTGCCAGACCGGTTTACTAGTGGCAGCTCCAATTTAAATGACAGGCTAATTACAAGGGTAATATTATTGATTTATTAATATTATCTAAATAAATAAGTTACTTGTATGTATAAAATACATAGAGCGATAAGCTTAACCTAAACAAGACAAATTCGACGGATTAGCAACTGAAACAACATTGCAATATAGCTTAATTTCGAGTATAAAATAGCTCTAGCGTGAACGAGAAGGCATATTTGAGTTGGGATTGGAATTTCTTTGGATATTCCCTGGCTACTTCTTCTTGGCCGCACTGGGGCTGGTAGATTGGAACACCGAGGAGGCGGACATCAGGTTCTCAATGTACTGTCCAAGCACTTGGTTTTCAGAGCGCAGCTTGAGATTTTCTTCCTTGACGGAATCCACACGCTGCGACAGGTCGTCCAGCGTGTTCTGCAGCTCAAGGACTTGGGTTATGAGCCGGGCCTTCTCCTCCCGATCGTCCTGGGCCATTTCCATGGTGTCCAGAGAGTTGTGGGATGAGTCTGGAGTGGAGCTCCGGTTGGTGAAGGAGGAGCGCAGGGAGTCCATAGACCGGCCGCTAGGCATGTGCAGCGCCGTCGTCGGCTCATCATCGTGGATCATCACTGTTTTTTTTTTTATTTATGAGAGCAACGGTTAATGATAACATCATCACTGGACTCGCCCTCGCCCACTCTCATAGAATTTCATGGCTCTCACCCTGGGGATCCTCATCCATGTTGGGAATGCTGTCGTCGTTGTTCAACAAGGACATGTTGGCAGTGGAAGTTGCTCTCTTTGGTTGATGAATTCTGTTTAATAAACGTTTGCTAAATTCTCGCGTAAATTGACACGAAGAAAAAAAACTACCACTTTGCCATTCGAAGATTAGACAACACTGGGGGGCGCTGCCGTTGTTTTATAATGGGGGCGTTTTCCTACACTGTCCTGTGGCATAAGTTCAAAAAGAAGAAGCAGCATCATTTATGCGTTCTTTACACAAATATTTAAGCTACTAGGAAAAAAACAAATAACATAAGGTAATTAAGTCATTCACTTTTTCTCCGTTTTTTCGTAGAGCATTTTAAAATCTTAACTGCTTCGTTAAGGATATGCAGCATCATTCGCGACTGTTTGGATTTCAAAGTTTTAACTTGAGAAAGTTCAGTTATAAAAATAACTATGCCCACCATAAAACATTTACATTTAAGGATCTATTTCTCCCAAATGTGAACAGTTGCAAGGGTTTTGTTTCCGATTTTTAAAATAACCGACACCAAGCGCAGACAAATCCGGGCAGAGTTGCCACCTTAGCCATTTGATCATAGAAATTAAAATACACACATGCTTTTGCAGTTTCTAATATCGCTGGACACAACGAGTCCGAACTTCAAGGAGTGTGGATTATCCCGAGTTGAGCACTAATTTAGGCGATTCAGATTAAATCCGTAAAAAGTGTGAAGAAATCGGGTAAAGTTCTTGGCTATTTTAGTTGGTATTCGTTTTTGCACAGAGTACGCCACAATTTGCCCTGCGAGGTCGAACCCATTTAACACCCTCGCAATCACCGTTCAATCGAAAGGAAACGACAGGTAAGCATCTTATCCCGCACAGAAGTGTCGGTTATTCCATTAACATCTTAAATGGTTGTTATTCCAGCAGCTGCCTCTGCCCTAGCAGTGTCGCATCCTGGCTTCCGTCTCCGTCTATGTTGGACGTTTTGATTAGCTCCGCGGGAATTAAGGAGGTGTCTGACGGTAAGTCAACTGTTGGATTCTAGGTGTCCAAGGGGTATACTTTCTGAAAGCCAAAAATTTGAAGCTGTGGGTTCGGTGGTTCTTTACAAATCCCGACCAGTTCATCCGAACCCCGAGATAAGAAGTTTATGCTCTGGGGGCCTTGTGACATCGCCAGCTACGTAACATAAGCGACAGAGACTGGGATTATGCTTATGATCATGGGATTGGGAGGGTGTCGTATGAGAAGCATCAATGTCTTGGCAAGGCTATAAATAAGGGCAAGTTATTTTCGAGATAGCATAAATCTTCATACAGCATAACTAAAAATGGTATCAAAATTCAATATGTATCCGGTGTGACCGCAGCTGGGCAACCTGAAAATACTAAACAGCCGTGGGCAATTGTCAAAATGGCGTTTCGCCAAATTCAGACGTGTAGTAAAATAATGTGGATCATGTAATTAAGACCCTTGATTAAGTGTTTAACCCCTGATTTCTTAGTTATTGTTTACATCTAAGTATAAAAAAGTTAAGGTTTTGTGTCGGCTTTCGAAAAATTGCCAAACCAAATGTATGCTGGCACTTGGAAAAATCACATAATCTTGTCATTTATTTTGTAACCATCTTGTTTTTTAAGGCTTTTAATAAGGTAACTAATCGTTAATAACTCTTACAGGTGTTTGTAATTGGCAAAATAACTGTACAGAGTTTAAACTATACCGAACCGAGGCGGCGGAACTGCCAATTTGCGAATTAAAGAAAATACCAAGATCTGGTATAATACCAAAACAACAAATATACATAATTGTGTGCAAATAAACGCGCGAAAACTATATCTTTAACTTTAATCTTTATATGCGCAGCTTTTTTATCAAGTATAAAAATTGTATAAACAAAAGTGAATTGTAAATAACTAAAAGGTGAAAAATAGTGAAATCGAGGTACCACTCGAAGTAAAAATTGTAAAAACAAGACAGAGAAAAAATACCAACCCCCGGGCTGCGGAGTGTGTTAAAATGCCAGAAACTTTTGTGCGCCTCAACGTCCAAAAATTATAGTTACGAAAACGAGACGCGAAAGGCGAAAGAACCTTTTATTTCACCTCTATCCTGTTTTCCGGTTGAAAACAAATCGTAGAAAGTGGATTTAAGCGAAAGGATACCACCATGCTGCCGTTGTCCTTAGCCACTGAGGAGGCCAAGCAGATGCAGCAAAAGGCCAAGCACGAGCTGGCAATAACCATGTCATCATTGTCGTCCACCGGTGGCAGTGGCGGCCAAAGTGCCGCAGGAAACAGTGTCCTGGCGATTGGGTCCCGGAAAGAGGAGGTTCGCTTCGTCCCCCTCTCCTCGATGGCAGGCAGCAAATCCTGTAACATCACCTTTAGCAATATCCAGCCAGGCACCACTACTGGTGTCCCCCATCAAATCCAAACCGCCTTAAAGTCCAAACTGACGGCGGTGAACATAGTCCCGAAAACAATAAAGACTGGAACCGTGACTGGTGGAACAACCACGGGCTCTGCACCCCTTTTCCAGATAGTCCCATCGCCCAACAATCCCAGCCAGCCGCTAATGGCCATTTTGGCGCCCCCAAGGAAAACCATAGTCGGAGGAGGAGTCGGAGGAACCCCAAGCAATGCCCAGCCAGTGGTTATCCGGTCGGGTCCCGCTCTCAACAAGGCCCAACTCACCATTCACAATGGCATAGCCACCATGACAACAGCTCCGAATCCAGCTCCACCACCACCAACACCAGCAGGAACCAGCGGAGCAGCACCTAGCAGATCACTACTTGCTAAATCAGAGCTTCCTCAGAAAGCGGGTGAGTAGGTTATTATATAAGCAAAGTGCGATCTCCGTTTCCGATCCGGAAAGTGGAAAATTATTGAGTGTTTTCCCCCAAAAGAGATTGTGTAGTGTGTGTATGCGTAAATTGTTTTTTTTTTTTCTTATTATTATTATAGTTTACTTTTGTTGTTGCTCGCTGCGTGGTTGTTGCTGCTGCTGACAGTTGCTGGCTTTTGCTTGCTGCGGGTTTAGTTTTTAGTTGTTGTTTGACTACTGCACATTTCATAACACGGAAAACGGTTTGAAACGTTCCAAAAATTAATTGGGTTTGTGTGTGGCATTATGCTCGGTTTCGTTTCTTTTTTTATTTCGAATAGTTTCGTTTTAATTTCGGTTTCTTAACGTTATTTTCCTGGTTTTGGTTACTCGCCTCTTTTCTATATATGCTTGCTGCTGGTTTTATCAATAGCAATAAGTATGCAAAAGGCGGGGTAGCAACAACAACAACGGCAGCGAGCAGTGATGACGATCAGGTTTTTGCAGCTGCAATAAAAACAAAGCCAAAAAAACAGAAGTGAAGGAAGAGGAGATCTTAGGCGGAGGAGGCAGAGGGATCGATCTCTCATTTACTTGAGGATCGCTGATTGCCTGGCCCGCGCCCGCCTTCGCATGATGACTAATTAAAGAAAACGAATGAAATTCCCTTGTCAATTGATGCTAATTCCCACTTTTCTTTTCGTTTCCACAGCCCCCTTAGCTGCTGTTCAGATACCCGCGGCCGGAGGAGCCGGCCAAATCTCTTTGCTGGCCAATCCGCTTAAGTCACGTGCCCCGCTTATACTCAGCAAGGTGGCAGTGGACAAATTGCAGTTGAAATTTAATCAGTTTAAGGCCAACACCAAATCCATAGTCCTGGGCAAGGCCAGCCAGCTACAAAGAGTAATGTCACTACCCGGTGGCAGCATCAGCAGTGTTGATGAAAAGGATGCTAAAAAGTCGGTTATCCCTATCAAGGCCGTTCCTCTGGTAGCCGAGGAGGTTCCCAAAGCCATGCACACCAATAATAACTACTCAGGCAATACAAACAGCCTGATTAAGCCGAAACCATCGTCTATAAAGGCAGTGCCAGTTCCCGCCAGTCAGGATATAATCACTGTGCCGGCCTTTGAGTCGATGGAGGATAAGATTGCCATGCCCCAACTCAAGAGCACTCACAAAGCGCTTTTAAGTCTGGAAAGCGTGTTGAATGGGCCGATAACGATCGCTCAGTCTGATCCCAAGGACACTCCACTGCACCAGCCTCACCAGCAGGAGAAGCAGGAGCAGCAGGGAGAGGAGCCAAAGACACCGCCGAAAGTAAAGGAGCCAGAGGCCAAGACCTCTCCCAAGAATAAAAAACCAGCGGAGGAAATTACACTTCATCTTGTGGGGGAGCAGAAAGATAAATCCGAGGAAACTGTCCAGGAACCTCCTAAGCCGCTCCAATCAGAACCCCTTGAAAGTCCCAAGCCCCGACAACCGGAGGCAGGGGAACTTCCGCAACTTTCGCAGCAGTCGGAACCGAAAGATTTGCCCAAGTCGCCGAAGCTGCAACGCTCTAAGTCATTTGTGGCCGTTGCTGAGCAGCCTCCGCCACTGGTGAACGGCAGCGAACGACGCCACTCAGTGGCCATTATGGCCAAGGAGGTGGATGTTATTGAAGAGCCCAGTCCCCCAATCGAGACCATTACCATTGAGGATGACGACGATGACAGTGAGGAGGAGCTTATTCAAAAGGAGATCATTCTGCCTATTCTGCCAGCTGGTATAACGATTTCCACGACCACAAAATCGGGCGCTAGGTCCCAGCTAGTGCGGAAAAACTCAAGTGTGACGACGCTCTCCTCGTCCAGGAAGACCTCCTCCGCCAGTAGCACGTCCAACAGCGATGTGGAGGAAATCTGTGCACCCGCCAAGAACATCCAGGAAGAAATAAGCCTACTGCCCGGCATTAGCATTATCAAAGCAGAAACCCTGCCACTTTCCAAAGAGGACTTTGAGCGCTCGCTGCGCTGTGATGAACAAGTGCCCAACACCCCGCCGTCTTCCGGGGCCTCATCCATCATTGGCTCAGACACAACATCGCCCAGCAAACTTTCAACTGAGCTGACTGTGTCTACACCCAATCGGCAGCATAAGCCGCCCGGCTCGCGGGCCAATGTCCTCAAGAAGAGTATGGTCCAGAACCTGCCCATGCTGAGGTGGCGTGGCCAGCAGCCGGCCAAACTGCAGAACTCCTCGATGTGCTTCGAGCTAAATCGCTTCAACCTGCTGCAGTTGAACGAGCGCTGCGAGGAGCGTAAAGGACCAGCTAGCTACTTTGAGCGGGCCCTGATCGATCGCCCCGGCCGGAGGCCCTCGGGCAGCATCCATCCACTTTTGTACCTGTGCCAGCGCTGCAACTGCCACGGTCCCGCCGCTGACTTCCTGGCACCACGTAAGTTACGGCTCCTCTGCAAGCATTTCACTAATAAACCAAAGCTTAATCTCTAATGAAATGCCTTTTCCCTCCCCGCAGACTACTGTTCCTTGTGCTGTGTGCGCCGAGCGCAGAAGCGTCGCCTGCCGGCCAGCAGCTCTCAGCCGGAGGCCAAGATGAGTCGCGCTAAAATGGAACCAGATCCAGTGCAAAAACCACCACACGTCAACAATAGGTATCAACAATCAAATGCCCTGCCCGACATAGAGAAACATCGCCCAAGGGAAAGTGATAAGCTGCGTAAGCCGTTCCGCTGGAGCGAATACCTGAAGGCCAAGGGTCGGGATGTAGCGGCACCCATCCATCTGTTCCTCAACCCCTTTCCGATCAGCCCCAACTGTTTTGAGCGCGGAATGAAGCTGGAAGCCATCGATCCGGAGAACTGCTCCTTGTTTTGTGTGTGCAGCATCGTCGAGGTGAGCGGCTATCGGTTGAAACTCACTTTTGACGGCTATTCGTCCATGTACGACTTTTGGGTAAATGCCGACTCGCAGGACATCTTTCCTCCCGGTTGGTGTGATGAAACAGGTCGCTTGCTGCAAGCGCCTAGGGACTACTGCCCGGAGCGATTCAGCTGGAGCCGTTACTTGGTTAAGACCAACGCAAAGGCTGCTCCACGGGCGCTGTTCGCGCACTTGAAAATGCCGCATCAGACGGGTATTTCCAACGGCTTCGCCGTGGGAATGCACTTGGAGGCCGAGGATCTAAACGACACCGGAAAAATCTGCGTGGCCACCGTGGCGGATATACTGGACGAGCGTGTGCGCGTCCATTTCGATGGCTGGGACGACTGCTACGATCTTTGGGTGCATGTCAGTTCACCCTACATCCACCCCTGCGGCTGGCACGAGAATCGTCAGCAGCTAATAGTTCCACCGGATTTCAAGACGACCGTGTTCAGTTGGCCGGACTACATTGCCGATGTCGGGGGAGTTGCTGCCCCGAAGCACCTGTTCCAGCCACGCCAGCCGATGGAGTACCAAGCGCGTATGAAGCTGGAGGTGGTTGACCAGCGCAACCCCTGCCTGATTCGCCCGGCCACAATAGTAACCCGTAAGGGTTATCGCGTTCAAATCCATCTGGACTGCTGGCCGTCAGAGTACTACTTCTGGCTGGAGGACGACAGTCCGGACCTGCATCCCATCGGCTGGTGCGAGGCCACCTCGCACGATCTGGAAACGCCACCGGGGTATCTGCAGGCCACGCCCCTGATGCCCTGCGATGTAGAGGGCTGCCGAGGCTTCGGCAACGCCAAGCGCTTTAATCTCAGTGTGCACGCTTTGCGGGATTGCTGCCCGTATGCGCCGGAGAACTGGCGTCAGTGGCGCTCCAAAACGGTGAAGCCGGCGCGAGTGGCGCCCGATAAGATAAGGCGCGGAGCTCCTACGAAGAAATCTAGGAAAACAGTTGCTGCGGGAGTCCAGCTGATGGCCATTAAAGATGAAATTTCTCCAAAGGTGGCCAAGAAAAGGCCAACGCCTCCGCCTTGCCCTGAGGAAAGGAAGGAGAAGAAACAAAAGGTGAATGTAGCTGTACATGTGAATAAGAAGGAGCAGAAACCAGATTCCTGTGCCCGTACCCTGGATATCGCCAAGAGCTTCTTGAAGGACTACGGCCCACAGTTCCTTCAAAACTACCGCCTATGGAGGCAGAACAGCTCTCTGAACCAAGACCAGATCCGTAGCAATCCGCTACACTGGACAACCTGGGACGTTTACGAGTTCATTGATCGCGCCATGGACTCTACAGAGATAGCCCGTGTGATATTTGAACATGAAATCGACGGGAGAGCTCTCCTGATGCTGGGGCGCCAGGAGTTGGACAAGTACCTGAACCTCAAGGTGGGTCCGGCTGCGAAACTTTACTCGCTGATCATGAATTTGCGCATTGCCGTCGTCTGCAAATTCGAGACGAATAGCACCGGGCTTGAAATTAATTTCTCTGACCTGGTACATCTGAAAGAGGATGAGGTGAAGGATACACCAAAGACCTCCAAGATGCAGGGCAGGAGCAACGGGTGGAGCAAGATGGAACACAATCAGGAGCTCTTCGAGAGCGAAGGGGACGATGTGGATGATGATGATGGTGATGATGTGGTGCTGGACAGTGAGGACTTCCTCAGTGTCAAGCCCAGCAGCCGCCTGGTAAGTGACGAAAACGCCGACGTGGTGATGATGCAGCAGCTGGATGTGCGCAGGCCCATGACCACGGCTTCCTAGAGGACTCCAGGCCGAGGTCCAGCTTCCGTTGATTGATTTTTAAGATTCGTTCGGGTATTAATATTGTATTTTTAGTATTTATTATATAAGCCGATCCTGAAAGCGATTTTGTTTGTTGCTCCTACACTCTTCAATAAAGGATCCCCTAGTACTGTAACTGTCCCTGTTTACTGTTTACTTCTGGGAAAGATGGAATTGACCGAGCCCTTTACGTTGGTGAACTCATCTTGCTCTTTATCCACCATCACGACCATACCCATTTCTGGCTGAGTGGCGGGTGGGCTGCAGCCGTATCAGGAGGTCAAAAAGATCAAGTGAAAATGCTTCCGTTTCAAAACATCTGCTTTGATTCCGAAAGCTTACAAGTCATCCAAAATGTATTTATTTTCATGTTAAAATCTTATTAATATCTAAGAAAATTATAGTATTCCATAGAGATTTATTACTGATCATGAACTTTGAAGAACATTAATTTTATTGAAATTTATTTCGGCAGTTTTTCTAAACCATATCATATCTTTCTGCAAGTGTAATTTTCAAAAACATATTTCTCAAATAAAAGCATTTAAATACATATTAAAAATTTACATGCATTCGGTATCATAGAATCAGAAAAATGAATCCAAAATCAATCGAAAGTTTTTTGTATTTTTAAGAAATAATCAACGGCTGGGAAAATTTCTTCTGGGTACCGCCACTTTTGGGCCTGCCAACTCGTTTTACTGGTCGAATTCATGGTATATGCGGTTGTTTTCTGTTTATATACTGAACGCGTTATGCGAGGACCGCATTGCACGGGATTTTGGGATTTAGATACACGGTGCGCCATTTTTCCTGCTTGACATAAAGCCGAGTTACAGTGGCTAGAAAAACGCGAAATTGCACATTGCGAAAAGTGTATATATAATTTGTGAAAAGTTTCGCGAACCGTGTGCCGACAGATAATAATGTGTCCACTCCAGTTGCGATGAAAGGCAGCTAATTGCGGCAATAGACGCGCTCGCTCAACACACTCGTGCCGAAAAGGTCGGGTCCCGCGGCAGCCACTAAGTTTACAAATAAATAGAAAAAAAGGCGGCGCCTAAGCCGAGGCCCGTGCAACGACGGAAGTAAATGCAAGTGCAAATAATAAATAAGCAAGTTAACCGCGCAAGCAGGCACAGCGGCCAGCAGGCAGTTTTCTGGCGGCGCATGTTTTGTTTTTTCGTGCACTGTACACCACAGTGGAGCGCCCCCGTGTGTGCCTGTGTGCGTCGGTGGGCCTGTGCATGTGTGTGTACACATTTTAGGCGGCAATGGTGTGAGGCCCTGGCCAGCCGATAGCGCGCTGGCCAGCCGATAGTTATCGATATGCGCTCACTAACCATTTGTTTGTTGTTTGTTTTCTTTGCAGTTCATGTCTATATAAACAAGCGCACATCGAGCAACTAGCACTAAAAAGGAAGTATAATGGAAGAGATATCCAGCCTTGACTCGTTCGGCGCTGACTCCAACGCGCGCCCTGAGTCGGCTACCCCCAGGACGGAGGAAGATCAAGATCAGCCGCCAGCGGCAGTAGACACTCAAGACACGCCAGCCTCGCCACCGGCAGAGGATGCAGCTGCCCATGGCAGCGAAGTCCCGTCTGCGGACGCCGGTAAGGAGCCGGACGACGAGTTTGAACAGATATCAGAGGGTTCTTTGGATGCCGATGAAAACCAGTCCCAGGAAAAGCAGGATGCTCAGCGAGATCCTGTGGAGGCCGAGGCAGATGCCGAAGCAGAAGCGGAGGGCGAGGAGCCAGAAGGCGCCGATGGTGACCATCAGACAGAAGCGGTCAGCGTTGATCCTCAGGAAGACCAGGAGGACGCTGAGGAAGAGACAGATGCCCTAAAAGCCACAGAGGAAGAGGTGGAAGCGGCAGCTGCCGCCGCTGATGCTGAAGCCGATGCGGTGGACGGGGGCCCGGTATTCAACGAAGCCATGGATGTGGACGATGGTGAAGGTGATGCTGAAGCAGAAGGCGAAGGCAATGCTGAAGGAGAAGTCCCCGAAGAGGAAGCAGAGGAGGCATCACATGAGCAAGAGGCTGTGGATGATGTGGAAATGCGCTCTTTAGGCGGGGATTCGCACCATGCCGACGATACAGAGGCACCCGAGGGCAGGGACGAGGTGGACACCAGCCTGGAGGATCGGGAAACCGGCGCCGAACAAGACGATGCGGAGAAAGAGGCGACCGCTGAAGATGACGACATCCCGGATGCTGACGCGGAATCGGAACAAATCGAAGAAGCAGCTGAGGAAGGCGGTGAAGCTGAGCACGGCGATGGTAAGCATAGATCCAATTTATTTTGAATTTAAGTTTGTTTAAATTTAAGTTACGCAGTTCGCTGCGAGTCAGCTAATAATTTGATATTCGAAATATGTGTTGACGTCCTTCATATACTTTACTTACTTCAGATACCGTTGAGAATGTGTTGGAGCCCGAAGAGTCGGACGTTTGTCTTATTCCCGACGATCCCGAGACCGAGGTGACGGAAGCGGAGAAGGAACAGGCTCGCGAGAACGCAGAGAAGGCTGCCGAGGAAGAGGAAGCCGAGGAGCGCCAGTCCAAGACACCCGACAACGTGGCTAAATCCTCAGGAGACGGAGCTGCAGACCCAGAAGATGAGAGTTCGCCTGCAGCTCTGGATCGACCCACCGCTGAGTCCCCGTCGACCCTTACTGGTATGTGTGATTGCCTAGAAAGTAATCAAATGTCCCATTCCATATCACTTCTTTTACCCCAATTTTGCCGGCAGATGTTCAAGCTGCAGCTAAGGAAGCGGCGACATCTAAGAGTGCCGAAGGTGAGCGGATTTTAGCATTATATTTGCGTGAATTCCGCAAGAATTTCGTTCTTTGCGTTTCTGAGAGCTTTACTAACCTTGGTTTTGTCCAAATTTATGTGTTTTTCTGGTTTATCTTAGCTGTAGATGCTTCGAATTTCCCTTGCTTTTTGGTTTCCAAATCCTAGTATGAAATGTAAAACTCTGCTGAATTCTACCATATTCTTCATACCCTTTAAAAACAAAATTTTCTAGCCTGGGGATTTGAATTCACTTTAAATGCTCTCGAAATTATCTATGTACTAAATACGAGACGAGTGTTTGCAGCATACTTTTGGGCAACATTTAAAATTATTTCAAAGCACTTCCAATTTCTTTTTCCTTTCCCCATATTAATTTACAAGGTTTTTAATATTCTGGACGAAAAACTCAAAAAATGCGTTTGTTTTTGGCTTTAACTATTTTACCAAAACCATTTCAATTAAGACCCTGCACCTTTCCTCCCACTAAAACTGGCCAATTTTCAAAGTCGGTTTGAAATCGATTCAAAAAAGTTTGTTTTCACATCTTCGTTAAGTATCTGAATATAGTTATTATCAACTTAAATCCTTGTTTAGTGACCGACTGCTATTTTCCGTTTTATCTTCAACCCATAATGCATTTAACTAATCGAAAACATCTACTCTGCCGCCCACCAGATGATGGAAACGAAGCAGCGGGCAATGATGAGGAGGCCGCGGGCGATGCACCCGACGCAGACGAACCCACAGCCGAGGAGGCTGAGGCAGCATGCGACGCCGGTGGAGAGCCTGGATCCGTTGCTAAGATCATAATCAGCTGGATAGTGGGATCAGTGGAGAAGTGCCAGCAGTGCGGCAACGAGAAGAACTGTGGTTTTCGATACAAACGACTCGAGGAATCAGAGTCGGATAAGGATAAAGACAAGGAGAAAGGAGAAGGTGACAGCGCAGAGGAGGCACCGCAGGAGCCGGCTCCCAGCGGGTTCGAGTACCTCTGTGACACCGCCTGCTGCAATGCCCTCTTGGCCGATCAGCCCGGCAAGTTCTTTGTGCGTCGCAAGAAGTTCCTCGTGGAAGAGGTGGTCCGGGATGAGGGCGCCGAGCAGGAGGAGGACCAGCAGGAAGGCGCCGAGGAGGAGGGTGATGAGGGTACGACTCCCGCCAAAACGACGCATGAATGTCTGCAATGCAAAGAAAAGACGCGGTGCAAGTATTTCATCAAACAAGACCAGGACTGCTTCTACATCTGCAATGACGACTGCTTCAACTTGCTCAACGCCGAAGAGCCCGA
Organism: Drosophila seguyi; assembly: GCA_008042675.1. NCBI lineage: Eukaryota > Metazoa > Arthropoda > Insecta > Diptera > Drosophilidae > Drosophila > Drosophila seguyi. The sequence goes on along the minus strand of VNJU01004965.1, from coordinate 64,452 downwards.
CAAGTTTAAGCTTAAACGGCATTCTATACGAGTGCGCAATATAGGTGCAACCACGCTTCAGCCGCCACAAAACTCATCGTCCAGCAAGCGTCCGGAGAGCAGCGTAGTGGCCAGAACGCTGGCCGAGGCGGAGACAGCGCGCTTGGACAGGATCGAGAGCTTCCGGAGACGTTGCGCCGACTGTGAGGCGGAGATTAATACCAACGAGAAGCAGCTCATGTGGGAGACAATGGACTTCTGCAACGAGGTGTGCCTGGGCAGCTACCAGCGCACGATTGGCTCCAACTGCGAGACCTGCAAGCAGGAGGTAAGCTCCACGGCCCTTGGCAAATACTGCGTACGGTTCGGCTTCGATGTGCGGCAGTTCTGCTGCGCCGCATGCCTCAACACCTTTAAGAAGGGCCTCAAGACATGCTCCTGCTGTCAGAAGGACATCAGCGGTGGTCAGGAGGGCTTCCTGGCCCCAGTGGGCGATAAGGATCAATTCAAGGACTTCTGCTCGCAGACGTGCCTTCGTCGCTACGACAGCATGTGCAACCCTCGCCGAAAGCTGCGCACGGACGTGTGTGGTGTCTGCAATAACGAAAAGCCAGTGCGCGTGGAGATGCTGCTGGAGGACAGGGAACACTATTTCTGCTCAAACCCCTGCTTCTCAGCCTTCAAGTTCGTGAGCAACGTGAACGCCGATCCCTGCGGTATGTGCTCCAAATATTTCGAGCGGCGCAGCGCTGAGGCCTACACAATCTACAACGAGCAGCAGACGCCCAAGGTCTTCTGCTCACGCATCTGCATCAACGTATTCATCATCGTGAACCGCCATATCGTCTCGTGCCAATGGTGCAAGGTGAAGAAGTACAACTTCGACATGATCTACCAGGTGGGCGGCGAGCAGGAGCAGGAGACTCTCACTTGCTCCATCAACTGCCTGACCATGCATGGAGTCAGCTGCAATATATCAGCGCGCGCGGTGACCAAGTGTGATAACTGCAGCAACTTCAATACGCCGCAGTATCACCTGACTATGTCGGATGCCTCGATGCGCAACTTCTGCACCTACCAGTGCGTAATGCAGTTCCAGAACCAGTTTGCCCGCGCCCCGCTCACGCTGGACAGCGACCTGCCACCCAGCAGCAGCAGTAGTGGTGCCGGCAGCAGTTCAAAGGCCCAGCTCATGTCCGCGCGCGGTTCAAGAAAGGATGCCGCCCCATTCCCCACGGGTCTGCCCAAGCGCGTCAAGCTGAAGCTCTCGCAGCAGGTGAGTCGATAGTTTACAAAACAAATTTCTCACAAACCTATGAATGGGAACAATTTTAAAAAGTACAAATCTGTAACTGGAAATAATTCAAATTTATTTATCATGTTTCTTTTCGCAGGGCGGAAAGAATGCCGGTTTGGGCGCCAAGAAGTCCGGTGGCCCAATGATTCCGGTTATATCTACTGTCCAATCGCTAGCCAGCGGTGAAACCGAAGCCCGAATTGGTAATGTAACTGTGCGGCGCAAGCGGGGTCGTCCCCGGGAGTCTGGCACTTCACCACCGCCGCTACTCTCTGGTCCGGTGGCGCACTCATCAGCACCTCGGGGAAGGCCCCGCAAGCATGTGGACTATACGGTGCGCTCACCGTCACCCATACCAGCCAGCCCGCACGGTATCGCCGGTCGACGGAACACCACCACGTCCATGGACTACGGACCACCAACGGTATCGGAGACGAAGATCATCACAGTGCCGCCATACCCGAAGGCTGTGCGAAACGTCAACATCAGCTGCAAGCCCATGACGGTTTCCACCGGCGAGCAGATCACACCGTCCGTGCGGGACTGTGCGACACAGACGGAGAAGGACTATTCGAACAAGGTGCTCATCCCGGTACCGGTGCCAATCTTTGTCCCGCAGCCCATGTACATGTACTCGGCTCCGTTCCCAGTGCCCGTGCCCATTCCGTTGCCTATCCCGGTACCCATCTTTATACCCACCACGCGCAACACCTCGCAGGGTATCCTTAAGGAGATCAAGAAGATCCAGGATAAGATGCCTGAGGATCCTCTGGAGGCAGAGCTGCTCATGATGGCCGAAATGGTGGCCGAGGAGAAGCACGACTCGGACTCTGACTCGGACAATGAGATCAAGCCGGATCCTGGCTTGGTCAGTCTGCAGTATCAGAACAGCCTCGAGTCCGTTGCCCAGCAACAGCAGCAGCAGCAACAAGTGGTGGACGTCAGTGCGTCTGGACACAATCCCTACGGCGACGACATGCTGCAGATTGCTCTTAAAATGGCGACGGGCGACTACGATAACCACCACCAAACGTCGACGGTGGATCTGGAGACTTCAATGACGGCGAACACGATTAGCAGCCAGTCTCCCATGGGCCATGATGGCATGGGTCAGATGGTGCATCATCTGGACCAGCAGCATCACATGCTCGATGCCACGAACCGGTTAGTAAACATTCAGTTCTTGTAGCTCTAATTTGTTGAAAACGTTCACCTTCATTTATTGCCAAATCTTTATGGCTCTACAGATCACCGCGTGGTCGTAAGCGAGGCGTTGGCTCTGTCCTTGAGTCGCCCAACCGAAATCGATCGCCGGTTAAAAGGCAGCGGGGAAGCGAAATGGATCATTCGGCTTTGCAGCAGCAATCGCAGCAGGCTCAGCAGCCGCAGGAGAAGCCGGACGCTCAGATGTTCCTCAAGTACACCTTCGGTGTGAATGCATGGAAGCAGTGGGTGATGACGAAGAATGCGGACATTGAGAAGAGCTCGATGCGCCGGCGGCCGTTCAAGACGGAGCTTCTCCAGATGACCGCCGACGAGCTGAACTACTCGCTGTGTCTGTTCGTCAAGGAGGTGCGGAAGCCCAATGGCACGGAATATGCGCCGGATACCATTTATTACCTAGTATTGGGTAGGTTATACTCTTTAGGTAGTTCGATGTAACTCGATTAACTCTATTTGTGTTTTCCCAGGCATTCAGCAATATCTTTATGTAAATGGACGCATAGACAACATATTCTACGATCCATACTACGAGCGGTTTACAGAGTGCCTGGACGATGTGGCACGCAAGTTCTCCGTACTGTACAACGATTCGCGTAAGTTAGAATTCTTCTGTTTTAATTAGATGTCCTTAGACCGTGCTGATTTATTTCATTCACAGAATACATTGTCACGCGCGTAGAGGAGGAGCATTTATGGGAGTGCAAGCAACTGGGCGCACACTCACCTCACGTGCTGCTCAGCACACTTATGTTCTTCAATACCAAGCACTTTAATCTGACGGTAATAAATCTCTTCCTTGGTTGTGATTTGATAATAATCTTAAAATTGTGTTTTAGACTGTGGAGGAGCACATGCAGTTATCCTTCTCGCATATTATGAAGCACTGGAAGCGCTCCTCACAGAATTCTAAAGTTCCTGGCTCACGAAACGTCCTCTTACGCTTCTATCCACCCCAGGCGGGTCTAGGTAAGTTAACTGCTGATTGCGTTAGCGCGGAAACCGATATATAATTTTTTCCTCTGTCTAACTAGATGCCAATCCACGAAAAAAGAAGGTGTACGAGCAGCAGGAGAACGAGGAGAATCCCCTGCGTTGTCCCGTCCGCCTCTACGAATTTTATCTCTCTAAATGGTAAGTGTTGAAGTTCCATTGGGTATATGATACAGCTACGGAATATATCGCATTAAAATAATAACGTAATTTTTATTTTATCCCTACAGCCCCGAGAGCGTGAAGACCCGAAATGATGTATTTTATCTGCAGCCGGAGCGATCCTGTGTGCCCGACTCACCTGTTTGGTACTCCACGCAGGCACTGGGGCAGGACGCGCTGCAGCGTATGCTGCATCGCGTTAAGATGGTCAAGGAAATCAACATTGCGCTACTGACGACTTAATGTTTATTTAGACAGTTATGTATCTTTGTGTATGTGCACGGCATTGTCCTGCAATGACACCCGGAGGAGGGCGATTCTTCGGCTTGGTGCTTAGCACAAGTTTGTTTGCGGGCAAAACCAAATAGGGCTAACCTAGAGCGAGAGTTGTGCTATATTATAAATTGTTTTTAACTTACTTTTACATCTATTTTCGATTGTCTTCAACTGCGCTGCAATAGCGCTGCGCGGAGATAGGAGCGTTGTATAAAAATTGTGAGCGATATAAGAAAAAAGCCAGCCCATCTCACTATCGATTGAATTAAAATAAAACTAGAAAACACAACAAGCAACAACAATCCACACACACACACACACAAAACGAGACACACGCACATGTAGACACACATCTCAGACATACATTTTCATTAGTTTAGGATCGTAAGCCAGACTCCATACACATCTTTAGTCATTACATAGATTGTTTAGGCGATAAGGCAATAAGAAGGATGTGCCCCGACCCGATCCCAGAAAGCGGAAAACCGGACGATACGTGCATGTATGTATGTGTACATAGATCTACGACGGATGACCACACAGTGAGTGTACAATGAGAGTTGTACAAAGGTTGCGACCCTTGACAATTAGCAGCGCCTCTGTTGTAAGTGTTGAATTAAAACTGTAAAATGCTGTACTCCTTAACTGCAAGATCTACCATAAGTGCGCATGTAGCGTATGAACGTGTACATGTCTATATATAAATAAATACATACTTTGAATGAGCGCGAATTTTGTTTTTATTATTGAACAATAAGGGTGGAGAACTATTTAAAATTTGTGGGATGCGAAGAGTTAGTTTACATTTTCCAAATCCATATCGCTTTAAAATCCTTTCCCTACAACTAGAACTACAAAGTTTTACATATAGTAATAAATACGTGTAGCCGTTCCTTTTTGCCCTGCTTTCACTACGATAGAACGAACTCTGAATGCTTACTTCACAAGTGTTTCTGTTTATTGACACAATATGCGATATGCGGCTTTAGTTAAATACATTGTAATTGAGTTTGTTAATCGCAACACAGCTCGCGAATCCTTAGTATACAAAAACAGAGGGAACTAAAATAAGATACATTGTTTGGCTCTCGCTTGGTCGTATCATCAAGAGGGTTTCAAGGCTGAAGGCGCATTCGATGAGGCTCTTTGTTTTGATGTCTTTTTTATATATATATATTCACACTGTGGTCGCTGCTTACCACTCGGCGTCTCCATTTGATTTTTGGAATACATAGTCCTTGCCACGCATGTTCATAATTCCATCTTTGAGATAGAACTTCCATTTGTTGCGTGAACGGGTGATCTGTACGAAAAGATTTGTTAGATTTCATGCTCGGTTTTAAAATCAAGGTGACTTACTTTATCATACTGGCAGACGATTACGTTGTCTGTGTCAAACATTTCGGCGGAGTCTTCGTCAGTGACATCGTCCTCGCTGTTAAGAGGTTCCTCTTCGGCGGCATCTTCGTGCTCAACATCTTCATCATCATCTTTGTCTACGTCATCATCGTCGTCGTTGTCAATATTGTCGTCACTCTCTTCGCTTTCGTCTTCATCGGACGAGTCCAAGGCACCGTCCAATTGTTTGGACGCGGCCAGGCTTTCTAAGAGGTAGAGGAGAATGTATTAAATAAAATCCAAAATATATATATTTTAGGACTTACTCTGGTGGTTGGCACTGCTAAGGGCAGCGTTAACGTGCTGCTGCAGCACAGACGACGCCAAAGTGGTGGGCAAGGTCATAATGGAGGAAATCAGGTGGGCCGTCAGTATTTGTGTTAGCTGATTCTCCTGGAGCGCCGAGGCAGGCACTTGAATGGTGAGTACGCGAGATTCCGAACTTGCCGAGCCGGCTGGCGAGGGCAGTGTGATCTTCAAATTGTATAAGAGTTCATATTAATTATTTGTAAAACTGTATCCGAAAAATATCAACTCACGTTTACGGGCATTATGCGGTTGGGATCCAACGTAGCCACTATTGGAATGGATGCCTGTCCACCACCGCCGGCCGCCTGCTGTTGTTTCTGCAGCAAAGCGGCACCTGAGGTGGGATGCAGCGGCGGCGGATTCTGTGAGTTGACTTCCTGCTTGATGGGCACTAGTCCGTTCTTGATGCCACTTCCCGTTGCACCACCGGCGACCGACTTTAGCACAAGCGACGAGCTGCTGCCGCCGATCTGTGGCTGTAATGTGCCCGAAGAGGCCGCGGCGGCCTTCTTGGCCTTGGCATTGGCTGCCTGCAAAATTGAATACAAGCGATTAGTCAATTAATCCCGTGCCTTTTTTCGGAGGACGCGCAGCTGGTTTTATTACCTTAGTGTTCTGCAGTCGAGGTGTGCATGTGGATGTGAATAAGGCAGTGAACATGTGGACGAATATGGTTTTTGGAATGGAAATGTGTTAGGCAACGCATTAGTCGATGTTGTTGTCGTTTTTGGTGAGGCACATTAGCATGGTTGTTGTTGAAGTTGTTGGTAGCCATAAGGAAGATAAAGCAACATACAATCTTAGTTCAAATGCCTTCGGAGTGTATTTATTAATCTGACATATAGGGGATGTGCCTTTAATTAGTTAATTCTTAAATTCATCCTATTTTTTATTTCCGACAACTAGCTGTAATAATTTTCCTAGTTAAAATCATTAATTGGGTTGCAACAATTATTCTATATACCAATGGACACAGAAGGGGATTCGGGCTTTGCTGAAACGTCTACGTTTCGTCTTTAAGTTTTTAGGTTTCTATTTCTCAACGTTAAAATGGATTCTTTATTAAAATTATTTTAACCACTGTATAAAAATAATATTAATGCCACTAATGCCTATTAATTTTTATTTTAATTTTAGCAATCTGATGGTAACACAAAGTGAGGACACGGATACAAGGATGCACACACCCAATGAGCAGTGAGAAAGGCGGGAGTTCTAGACTTACTTTTGGATTGTTGGCCACGATGGGCGGTGGATGTGATCCCTCGCCGGGCTCAGGGGTTAGCTCGACAGCCTTACTGGCCAGCAGCTTGTTTCGCCAAATTTGCTTCATCTCCTGCAGCACCTGCTCGTCCACACCCTCGTCCAGAAAGGCGTCGCGCACGTTTGTGATAACATCCTCGATCACGGCATGATACACCTTCAGCTGCAAGCAGTAGGGGGGGTGTTAATAGTTTATAATTAAGTTCTGATTGCATGAGCAATCAGTGGAAAGCGTGCATGTTTCGTGTTGATATTAACACTTGGATTATTATCAACAGACATCTGATTTTAGGTTTTCTTTGTCATAGTCTGAAGTCTGTGAGCTTTAATTAAAATACAATTATAAAATGTATTCTCATCGGAAAAAAAGAGTACACCTTTTTTAATGGTATATACACTGAGATATTGCCGGTGAAAATTTAAAAAATAAATGAGTTTAGCTGATACTTTATATTCCATTACTCCAAAACTGTATAGGAATGTATACAATGGATATATACAAACGTATGTATCTACTATGCATATTCAATTGTGACTTAATTTTATATGTACATATGTACATTTGTAAATGTATTTTTTAAAGATGTACCGGTATCGCGGAATGCGACTTTTGTTATTGCTGCAATCGCCCCCCAAGTGGAAATGTTCGTCGTGTTAGTACGTAGTTTTGCTTTATCTGAGGTGATAAGGTTACCCCACCGCTGATAGAGGAGCATACGCAGAAAAAACTTACTGCTTACATATATGCTTAAGATACACCTCTCCCACCCCTCGAGAGGTGGCAACCCAAAAAAAAAATGCAAGGCAATGAACGCAGCCAACACCAATACAAGCGCACGGCGGTCTGACGTGCACAGCACGCAACGCACGCACACAGACAAACTGCCGTCGTTGCAGTATCGGTTAATAAATGTATATATATATATATATATATATATATATCTGTATCTGTCCTGCCCCGGGCCAACGTTCGAAACTTTCACTTTCCCGGGAGGGGAGGGGAGGACAGCAGGAGCAGGCTCCACCGCTTCTAGTTGTGAACCTTCCATATGTCGAGCGTCTGCTGGTGCACTTGTGTGTCCGTGTGTTTGGTGCGAAAGTTCGTCTTAGCAGGGCCAGCTTTACACTTACCACCGACGTCTGGCATAGCGCCATTTGAACCTTTTTCTCCGCCAGCTTGAAGCTTTTATCTTCGCTTGTTTGGAAATTAACGTCTTTAAAATAAATTTAAGAATGAAGAATTAACTCTAGAGATGCGTCCGCTAGTAGTGGTGTCGATGTATGGAGATGTTCTTATCGATATTTACACAAAGAGCTGGTCGCACTTAAATAGGTGAGCGCCTAATACATTGGCGTTGCCAGACTGCACAGCTAGACAGTCGTTTTCACTTAGTTTACCGCGCAACCTGTCCTTTTCCGCTGAGAAACTCCTTTAACAAGACAGCACAACTCTCTGCGGTATATAGGAAAATGCCGTTTTTCCAGACACCGCAAGAAACCCCTCAAAAGTTAGTCTGGCAGCGCCGGAAGCTCCAGACTCGAGAGTCTGGCCTGAAAAAAGCCAAACTGGCAGCACTGCCCGACTGTTTTGATCGAGCTGGGATTTTTCCCCGATCTTAACTGTGCAACAGGTTTTTCTGATCTCCGCTTTCCCCTGCCAAGTGCATCTGAAAATTGTATGAATCAGCCCCGACTAGTTATCCCGCCCACCAACCAAGGAGATGAGTGGCGCAGAAACTTTCGAGGCAGTGCCTCCGGCCCAGGACCAGGTGAATGGAAATAGGACTAGGTCGCGATCCCACATCGATGACACCATGGCGATCCGGCTGCTGCCTCTGCCGGTGCGTCACCAGCTGTGTGCCCACCTGGACGCCCTGGATGTGTGGCAGCAGCTGGCGACGGCCGTAAAGCTTTATCCGGACCAAGTAGAGCAGATAAGCAGTCAGAAACAGCGGGGACGGTCTGCGTCGAACGAGTTCCTCAACATTTGGGGCGGTCAGTACAACCACACCGTTCAGACTTTGTTTGCCTTGTTCAAGAAGTGAGTAAATATGCGATAAGAAACACGACTTCAGATAACCACCACGGTTTTCCTTGCAGATTAAAGCTGCACAATGCCATGCGCCTAATCAAGGACTACGTGAGCGAGGACTTGCACAAGTACATTCCCAGGAGCGTTCCCACTATCAGTGAGCTTCGCGCTCTGCCGGATTCCAGTGCCAAGGTGGACAATGGCCCCCCTTTTCCCTCCTCCTCCGGTGTTAGCAATTCAAACAACAATCGCACCACCACGACCGAGGAGATTCCCAGCCTGGAGTCGCTTGGGAACATTCACATCAGCACAGTTCAAAGGGCAGCCGAATCCCTGCTGAAGATCGATTATTCTGAGCTGGAGAGCGCCACGGATAACTGGTGTCCCGACAACCGACTCGGGCAGGGTGGATTCGGCGAGGTGTATCGTGGCGAGTGGAAGCAGCTGGACGTGGCCATAAAGGTGATGAACTATCGTAGCCCCAACATCGACAAGAACCAGGTCGAGCTGCAGCAGAGCTACAACGAGCTCAAGTACCTCAACACCATCAGGCACGACAATATTCTGGCATTGTATGGATACAGCATCAACGGCGAGAAGCCCTGCCTTGTCTATCAGCTGATGAAGGGCGGTTCGCTGGAGAATCGCCTGCGGGCGCACAAGTTACAGCACCCATTGCCACCTCTCACCTGGCAGCAGAGGTTCAGCATCAGTCACGGCACAGCTAGAGGCATCTACTTCCTGCACACGGCTCGCAATACTCCGCTTATCCATGGGGATATCAAGCCAGCGAACATTTTGCTGGATCAGTGCCTGCAGCCAAAGATCGGCGACTTTGGACTGGCGCGGGAGGGTCCAAAGTCTATTGATGCAGTGATGCAGGTCAAAAAAGTGTTCGGAACGAGAATCTATCTGCCGCCAGAGTTTCGCAACTCCAAGCAGCTCAGTACCGGCGTGGACGTGTACAGTTTTGGCATTGTGCTGCTGGAGGTATTCACCGGGCGACAGGTTACCGATCGGATGCCCAAGAACGACCTGCAACAGGATCTGCTGCACTACGTCAAACAACACTGGCGACAGAATCGCACTGAGTTGCTGGACAAGCACGTTTCCATGCCGCTGGGCGATGAGCTGGACATGTGCATGTGCGCCATAGAGGCGGGTCTGCACTGCACCGCTCTAGATCCACAGGATCGCCCATCAATGGATGCAGTACTCAACCGTTTTAAGCCATTCCGCAATGATTTTTAATAGCATTTGAGTGTCAGTTATTAAGTGCCTTATTATTTTATCGTTTTATTATTATAGACCTGAATTTTATATGTAATTCGAAACACTATAATTAATCATTACAACATTCACCAAGTGTTGAATATATGCTCAATCGAAATACCATTAAAACTCCTTTTTAAAATCTAATTTAATTATTATAATTAAGTATACATCGCGCCTCTAACTTGTAAATATCCTATAATGTGGTTGGAAAGTATGCTACAAAATGATAATGCCTCAAAAAACCAAGCGAATGCTGGCACTGTTTGTTTATTTTTTTTTTTTGGTATTGAGTTTAGCGTCATTTCGGTTACTAGTCTTTTCCCTTTCGTAACACAAACACAACAAAATAATACCGTTTTATTTGATAAGAAGGATTCCCGGCTCCCACAATCAAGACGACCATATTTAATGGTTTTTCGATTTTAGAAAGAGCAAATTTTCCATTTCGAGAATAGATTTCCACAGAGACCCGGACGACCCGCAATGAATTTGAAAAATTCCAAGTTTTACAAGAGGATCCAGGAGCTGCGCCACTTCTCAAAGGAGAAGGTACGCAAAGAAAGAGAGAATCGGACGCGCGTCTCCCGAGCTTTGAAAATGGCGATCACTGAACAGCCCTGCTCGGACAGGGAGTGGTTCAGCTCGGAGCACTCGCCCTTGCCGCCCCCCGTCCAGACCATCTCCCCGCGTTTGCGGGTCAAGAAGTATAGGCATTCTAAGAAGAAGACTGTCGCGAAGCCAATGGGCAGCAAGTCCCCCGATTACCGTATGCATGGCGGACAGTGTTCCGGCCATGAGAGCCCCAGGCCCGGATTGGCGGGGTCGACGGAAGCCAGGCTGAATGGCATTATACAGCTCAACAACAAGCGCTATCGCGTGGAATGCCCCACTCGGGTGGTGGCCCCACTCGGTGTTAGCCATAACCCCGAGCGCGCCACAAGGTGAGCTCTCATTCATTCCTTTTTGAGGCGTCGGACTGACGAACACCATCCTCTCATCCCAGCGATACCAAGAGCACCATCTGTGTGTCGAATTCCCGCTACGGCATGATCGGCAAAATATCCAAAACTCTGGGATTTAGGCTGGTCAAGGAGTCGAAACTGTGGAACATCTTCTGGTCCGACTCATTTCCCGGTGTTGAGCTGTTTAAGAACATGAAGCGCTTCCAGCAGATCAACCACTTTCCGGGCATGATCGAAATATGTCGCAAGGATCTGCTCTCGCGGAACCTCAACCGGATGCTTAAATTATACCCCTTCGATTACAAGATCTTTCCCAGAACCTGGATGCTGCCCGCAGAGTAAGTTTTATATTTATTTATATATGTAGAAACTTTAGTAGATTTATGGGATTTTATAATTTAATTAATATGTAATTGAAAGTCTTGCGACTAACTAAAAAAACATTCGTGACATTACAGCCTACTGTGATGTGCAGACAGCTCCCCTAATCACCTCTATTTGTAATTTTTAACTAAAACATTTAATTAATTGCTCTACTTAACACAGCTATGGAGATGCCATGAATTATGCATTAACCCACAAGCGAACCTTCATCCTGAAGCCAGACTCTGGGGCTCAGGGGCGTGGCATCTGGCTGACCAATGAACTAAAGGCGATTGGACCTCACGACCGGCTCATATGCCAGACTTACATACACAGGGTGAGCAAAGCATCCCATGTCTTTGATGTACGTAATACCTGACCTTTAAATCTGTAAAGCCACTTCTTATCGATGGCTACAAGTTCGACTTGCGTGTTTACACGCTGATCACCTCCGTGGATCCGCTGCGCATCTTCGTGTACAACGAGGGCTTGGCGAGATTCGCAACGAATAAGTACGTGGAGCCCACGCCAGGGAATTCCAACGACCTGTACATGCACCTGACAAACTACTCCGTGAACAAGCGAAACTCGCACTACGAGCTGTGCGACAACGACGACTGTGGCAGCAAGCGAAAACTGAGCGCCATCAACAACTGGATGCGGCGCCACAACTACGACGTGAACGAGTTCTGGACCAACGTCGATGACGTTATCATCAAAACGGTGCTGAGTGCTTGGCCCGTTTTGAAGCACAATTACCACGCCTGTTTCCCGGGCCACGACAAGATCCAAGCTTGCTTCGAGATCCTCGGCTTTGACATTTTAGTTGACTGGAAGTTGAAGCCCTACATTCTGGAGGTGAACCACTCGCCCAGCTTCCACACCAACGAGCAGGTGGACAGGGAGGTGAAGCGGCCTCTCATCCGGGACACTCTCAATCTGGTCAGCACAGGGCTGGTGGACAAGAGGCAGATCCTCAGGGAAGACCGCAAGCGGGTCAAGCAGCGACTGCTTAAAACCAGGGGAGAGCCGTGAGTAGAATCGAACATGACTACGCAACCGGTGGTAGGAACTTGGTTCTTCCTATCCCAGAGCAGTTCCTCGGGCTCGTCCTAAGGCCGGCTCTGCGGTCAAGGCCAAAATAGATACCAACCTTAACAATCCAGAAGGACTGGGCAACTGCAATCCCAAAAAGATTGATGCCGAGACCGAGGAAGACGGCGCTTTGGCCCGGCAGGTCGCCTGGGAGGACAGCCACATGGGCAACTTCAGGCGGATAATGCCGCCGCCAGATTTATCAAAGGCCGACTACTACACCCGCTTCTACGGGCAGACCAATCAGGTGTCCATTTTCGCCGAAACAGCTGCCAGCAAGAAACGGGAGGATCTCGCCCGAAAGATGCGCCTCCAGATCGAGGAGAAGAAGGCCAAGCAGGAGCAGATGCTCAATGGGCGGCCGAAGCGAGCGCGTCTACTGCCGCGCGCAGTGCGCGAAAAGAACCGGATGACCCTCTTCCGGATGAAGGAGAACTGGACGCCGGGCTTTATTTCGGATGCGGAGGAGCGCCTGCGCCACACTTGGCTGCACACGCGCACGGAGTCCATTAGGACGCTCAAGATCACGGAAAATGTAGGTTAAACCGAACTCAACTAGAAGCACAAAAGTAAAAGGGTCAAAATTGATTCTTATGAGTCAACTTTCCAAATGATTTTAATTCTATTTCCCCTTTCTTGCAGATCTATTCGACGCTCTTTGAGACCGGCCACCTGACAAACACAGACATGGTTGTTTATCCTCATCTCTATCACAACCTTATAAACGGTTTTGACATCAGACGACACCACCTATGAATTCCAGCATTTCGACCTCTCCATTCCCTTTGCACACTGCCATCCATGTACGTCGGATGTGTATTACAATTTTTTTATCACTTTAATTGTAATTGCAAAAGAACGGATTAACTTCGCCTTCAAATGAAGGCCAAACCTCGAAATGCGAGCAGTTCAGATGATGCTGCTTTGTTTGCGATTTGACCGAATTCCTGACTTGGTTGTCGGCAAGGAACTTTATGACTTGAACTAACAGGGGGGGAACATTATTGTACTTTAACAACACATCGCTTTCAACCAAAATTCGTCCCCAAATGTGTGTAATAAACTAAATGCATGGAATTATAATTATTGGTATTATTACTACTTAAATATATAGATGAAGTTCTGAATACCTTAATACTTATTTATGTTTCATTATAAACACACAATATTATAATTAGTAAACACTTAAAATTCTTTCAACAAATACTTTCGATTCAAATTTATTTATAAGCTTTTTATAGAGTATTTTCTACACAAAAATAAGTGCGATATAAACATTGCTTTTGTATTAAAAAAAGCTTCTATAGCGAGAAAATACTAATAATTTTCTTTCAACAATCTATTTCCGACAGCGTTATTTATCAATAAATGGTGTCAATTGAGCAATTCAACTTGAATTGTATTCGAAATTCGAAAAATCGAATTTTAGACAGCGATCTTTCTGTTTAGATTGGAACCGCGACTGCCTCGGACTGTGGCTGGACCAGCACTCGACTTTAGCTTGATCCGCGGAAATATGTGTACATTTGTATATTTGGCAGCCTGCCCGTCCGGCAAACAAACATCATAAACATTCTGAGAGTACCGAGATCGAGAATCGAGCATTTCGAGAGCACATCCCCATGAACGATTGAGATTGTGTTCCGAGTGGAGAGAGGGAGCAGCGCACTGAGATCAGTCGGACCAAGGAGCAGGCACGGACCGGTCCACGCCCCGGCCAGTCGCTAATTAAGTTCGGGAAGAAAAATCGTTTTGAAAATCATATAACTTTAAATATTTTTAAAATACTTGCGGCATGTTTAAAGTGTCGCAGGAGATGCGTCTGAATACCCAGGGAGCAGCTGCCACCGCGTGCAACACGGGTGGGAGTGGTGCTCAGGAGGGATATAGTCCGGAGGAAGGCGGTATTTTTGGACGCTACCAGCGCACGCCCGATGCGGGTGAGTTGAGTGCCCGACAACGGCGATGAGGAAGTAAACATCCAAGTATCTATATATATATACTCCCCCGCTTTCTAGATGCCTATCCCGCAGAGCCACCGCGCGTTTATGTGGCACCCGAGCTGACCGATGCCGGCAAGGTGCAGCTGCTCCACTTTCCCAGTGGCGCAGTGAGGGTCAATAGCTCGGTGAGCTTTGTCATCAGACGGAACGGGGTCAAGGGGAACTTTGAAGTGCGCGTTGAGGGTCCCAGCGGGCAGCCCATCCAGCCTGTTCATCTGCAACAGCTGGATCCCGAACGCTTTCAGATCGACTGCCAGTTGGCAGCCGGAGCAGGACTCTATAAGGTGCACATCAAGTGCAATTCGGTGACTTTGCCCAGGTCGCCGTTCATCATTGTGGCCATAGCTGGTCTTGCTGAATCTGTGGAAGGGAAACCAGCGAGCTCGTCAGGTATTAATGTTTATCTCTTGGATTTATTTGAACTTCTTTTAGCATATTTATATTTCTTTCCCAATCAGTGTCCATCTCAGAGTCGGATGCCAGCAAGGTGCACAGTCGTGGCCTGGGTCTCACCCACGTCAGTCTGTTGGAGCGCAACGAGTTCACGGTGGACTGCAGCCAAGCGGGCAGCAATATGTTGCTGGTGGGCGTCCTGGGGCAGCGAGGACCCTGCGAGGAGGTGGTGGTCAGGCACTTGGGCCGCAACATCCATCGGATTACCTATCGTGTCTGCGATCCCGGCGATTATGTCCTGGTGGTTAAGTGGGGCGAGGACCACATACCGGGATCGCCGTTTAGCCTAACCGCCGATTAGGATTCGTAATAAATGTGAGTTTCCTGTCCTTAATTCGGAGCTATTTCTATGTCTCTGTATCCTCCGAGTGGTGCCCTGAGGCGATATTCAGTTTAATGGTGATTACGGAAGCATTATGGCTACTGGAACGCGGTTCTTTTTAGCCCTGCCCAAGGGTAATGACGTTGGCATTTGGAAACTGTTGCTGTCTTCGCCTCACAACCTACTTACCTAATGATGATGGCCGACAAATGTACCAAATGAACATGAACAAATATCAATTTATACAGCTAAGATAAAGATAGAAATAGTTAAAGTGCCCAGTATACGTTTACATAAATTTTTAAAATGTAAACTAAAATTTTAGAAATTACTTAAAAATGCCAAATCAAAATTATTACAACTATTTAATAATATAGTTTTAGTTTTTTGTATGGCACATACATTTTGTGGTTCAGTTTTTTTTATCATCACCATGTATTTAATAATGTATTTATTTAATTGTTTTAATATAAATATTTCTCTCAAAAATATGTCTAACATTTTGTTAAAGTTTTCTAAAATCTTTAAAGAAATAAGTTGCTCATCTCTTGTGAAATAAATTATGAAAATGTGGAAGGAGAGCCATGATGATGATGGGAAATTCATTTTCTTTTTTTATGACCTGAGTTGGGAAAAGGTTCAAGCCGAAATCCAGGGATTCGATAAAGGGTTTCCTTTAGTTTTATTTTAAAATGTATATAAATGTTAATGTAGTTCTCTGTATTGCTGTTATAATAACTTTTATAATAATATATTTTTTAAAGACCTGAAATTATTTGTTTTACAAGGCTTAGGGATTATTTTTTGTAAAACTTTAGTCTGAAAACGATAAAAGTATGTCAAAAGTTATAAACTAAACTTCGTTCAATACCATCGGTTCCAATTTCACTTCCACTTTAAGCAAAAATCCCCTAAATGGGATGAAAATAAACGTATAAAATTCTGGTGACCTTGTTATTGGGCCCCCTGCTCGCCATGCCGCAGCCGCCACCTACTTCTTCTTCATCCGCGTTGCCCCCGCGTAACGAGACGATGTGCAATTTAATGATGATTACACCAAAGCCCGACGACTGTGGCAGCAACATTATCATTTTTTGTTATTTAGCCCGCTAATGACGTTCGCATTTGGGAGCTGGCGCTTGTTGTTGCCGTTGCTATTGCTATTGCTGCCATCGTCGCACAACCTAATGATGATGATGATGACCGGCAAATACGTGTCCGTGTTAGCATCGGCTTGTGAGTGTGTGTTGCGCTCCAACAAAAGCGGCGTCTGGTGAGGAGGGGGAGGTTGATGATGATGAGCGATGAAATGCGTTTGCTTTGTGGCGCCCTAACGAGCCAACCCCGGATTGGAGGCAGGGAATGGAAGAAGGCAAGATAAATCACAGATGACTGGCCAATGGACGTACCTAATGGTAGGAAAGAAGCCTGACATTTTCAATTTCCCACCTTGGCGCGTTCAAGCTATAACGTTTTTTCGCCCGCACATCTGGCAACGCCGCGATGGGCGCACACACTAGCTGCACCGCTCACACCATGTTGCTCTTGCCGTGTTGCTGTCTTGCTCTTCGGAACATCATTATAGCT
This sequence comes from Drosophila seguyi, assembly GCA_008042675.1. Classification (NCBI taxonomy): domain Eukaryota; kingdom Metazoa; phylum Arthropoda; class Insecta; order Diptera; family Drosophilidae; genus Drosophila; species Drosophila seguyi. Next base: position 47,462 of record VNJU01004965.1, on the reverse strand, counting down.
GCGCAGAGCTACGTTTTTCGTGTGTTCCTCTTGAAGATAATTAAAATTTAATTATTTGACTTATTATTAAGTTTTGAGCCCGCTGGTGACGCTGTGCGTTGTTGTAGTTGCTCAGCTACTGTTAGTGCATGGAGAAGAGCATAGCTGCAGAACTCAATCGACGCAAGAAAATCTGATGTGAAGTACGTGTGTGTGTGTATCTCAGAAAAGGGAAAAGTTATGCGTGTGTATTCAAGAAAAGTAACATCTCCCCCCGCGAATTACAGCCGCACAATAGGCTCTCCCCATCCCCACATTGGGCCAGCAAGTGCCAATGTCGTGGCGTTGGCGTCGTCGTCGTTGAGCATCTTCATCCGCATCGCGTATACTTGAATTACAGCTTCATTCCGATTCCAGCCGTCGTCGCATCCACTTCGTTCTCGCTGTCTCCTTCTTCCGAATGCGATTTACAACTTGTTTCGCTCCCACTATTTATATTTGTTTACCGTTCGCCTGGCGGGTGTGTGCGGCGGGCGAGAGGCAGTGCTGTGTAAATGTGTGTGTGCCGGCTTAATGATAATTGAAAATCAGCAATTATAATGACAGCGTTATAATAGGGCACAGGCAAGTCATAATTGCGATTGAGGGCGGCCTAGGCGCCCACTCGGCGACAGGAATACCAAGCGGTGTTTTAAAGTTTTCATTAACATTGAAAAGTCCATTAAAATGGGCGTTGTTGTGACATATAAACAAAGGAATTGGAGTGTTTATTTACTAGCCGTATAGTTAATTGCAGATGACCTTAAAATTGCACATTACTGCACTTATCATTCTTCAAGAATATTTTTGGATGTAAGCAGTTTTTTAGTGCTGTGAAAGAAAAGTGTAAAAACCAATAGATCTGCTATCGTACGATTCATAAACAAATAAACAAATGAAGTAACACATTCTCCTTTCGAATAAAAACCTATGCGATAATAATGACATAAATCTAAAATTGTTGATGTTCTTAAGATGTAAATGTGATAAGAAAGAAACGCTTCCAAATCTCACATGATTTAAAAATCACTTATTTTAAGACTAATGAAAAATGTATTATCCTTTATTATAAATGTTTGTTAAATATTAAATACCTCTTTTCAGGAGTGGATTCATTATGTCCGTTTACTAGGATAAACCGCTTCATGTCCTGCTTCAGCTGGCAGACGAAGTCTGTTGGGCGAACCCAGTTGTCGGCAGTGAGACCCATGTGAAATGCCTGTAAGTCTGCTCCGCCACGGATACCCATTTCTTAATGAGATCGTAAAATAATCTTTGGATTTCCCTGGCAGTATGAAAAATTCAACAAAAAGCGCCGACAATGGGAGGATAGTGGTGTTCTTGAGCTGATTAAACTATGGAAAGTCTGCGCCTATGAGCTGCGCACTATTAAACGCAATGGCCATCTCTATGTGGCAATGGCCAAGCAGCTAACCTCTCTGGGTGTCCCTGTAACAGCTCTGGAGGTTCACTTTAAAGTAAACAATCTAACGCAACGCTACCGTCAGGAGCAGAAGACCTTCGAAACAACGGGCATAATCAGCACCTGGAAGTTCTACAGTCAAGTGGATGATGTATTCAAGAGTTTGGCCGCACACACCGGTTACAAGTGGGTTGTTATTACTATTACTTACTACTAGTTATTAACATTTTTTTATCCCTTCACAGAGACAAACGCATGACGAGTGCCTCCAATACAAGCAGCTTACCTTCTACATCCGAGTCACCAGTGTGGAAGAATCCAATGTCTCAGCAAGAGTTTAATAGTAACAACACGGAGGGGTTCTATAAGTAAGTAGTTACAGTCTTTTCAAAAGTAATAAAAGTAAAATTATGTTTGTTATGTTTGTTATGTTGTTATGTTTGGCGGGTTACATTTACCTTCATTTAAATTTATTGTATTATTACATTTACCAATAATATATGACGAATTTATGGTAATCATTTTCGTATTACAGGACCGAGTACGGCATGCATCGGCACTTTATGGACCACTCCCAACCACCTCCCAATGCCGGCAGTGTGGACAACTTCATGGCCTCCTCGGCGGCCGTGGCGGCGGTTGCTGCCGCAGCATCCGCCCGTTTGGCCGATAACAACATGGATCAGCAAATGAATGCGGCTGCCGGTGGAAGCGGAGGCAGCGGCGGTGGTGGTGGTAACACAAACGGTGGCGTGGCCAACTATCAGAAGATGAAAAAGTCGCATGAGGACTACGACAAGTTCGTGGACATTGTAAAGAACATCGTGGACACCCATAAGAGTACTCCGGACAAAGTGGATACCTTTGGCGACTTTATTAAGTCGTATATGAAGCGCTGGCCCGAGCGCCTCCAGGACGAGGCCATAAACCACATCACAAACTATGTGATTGTCAAGAATATGGAGCACAGCATGGTCAGCAGCCACAATCCAGAGGGGGTGAACAACCGACAATAACAATACAAGCAGGAGCCCAACAACTGAACGAGATTTGTTGGACGAAGCGGCTCCACAAATTAGCGGGACGGCAGGCGAGAATTACTTAAGGTGGCACGCAGTTACTTAACCGCATCTGAGTTGCAGCCAAGTTCATCATCATGGGACACACCACACCACACACGGCATACAGTATTTTTTGTATAGTTAAAATATACAAAGGAGTTTTAGTTCTCGTCGATCGAGCTCCCTCGACATCGAATTGATTTCGCTATCTATCGGGGCGGGCGAGATCTATCGTACATAGAGATCCTAGCGAGTACATTATGTTTAGACACCATTTCCTACTGTTTAGCTGTAAACTATTATACATATAAATTAATAAATGCTTTAACGATTATTTATGAATAGCACAAATATCACTATAGCACCTTTGAGCGGTGAAAGGAGTGTTGATAGTCGACCCAAAATATTCAAAAATTTATTTTGATCAAGTGAATGTGTTATATTTTTAAGATCTACATCAGTTACACTTTCATAGCAACTAATTATGCATTGATACAAGCCTTTTATGCTTTTCCCGCTAACACCAAGATCAATCCGCTCTTTTAATCAGGTCAAAGGTACAGTAAATACTTGGCTATTGGCTTTTATTTTGGTTAAGTAATATCAGATTCGTTGCACTTGACAGGCTACACTGTTGAACATGTTGACCGACTTCCCCGGCACCGACGGTGCCACCAGGAAGCGGGCGAAAGTGCCGCCCTTGCTGTCCGCCACACGTCCAGGATTGATAACCAGACAGTCGCTGACCAGACGAATGAAGTGCCTCTGATCGCCGGGCAGGATGAGTACATTTGGTAGCTGCTTGATCTGGGCGTACTTGAGCGCCAGCTGCGAGTCGAAGGCCATGTCCTCGTCGGCTGGCGGATATATGGGATAGAAGGAGCCCTGGTGGAACAAATGGTTGATTGCCCGATGCATCCGTTCACCAGCGTTAGCGGCAAACTCGTGACTCAGCAGATGGTCAACGACGTCAGTGGACGAGACGCCCAGCGTGATTCCGTCCAGATCCACCAGGGAGGGATCAGGTAGCATGTGCAGGTTGGGATATGTTTTGCGGAGAGTGGGCGGCGGCGTGGGGTATACAGAGTGCACCATGGCGTCCTTTTGGCTGCTGACCATCAGCACTGTGGTGTGACTGCCAACCACTTCCATTATTCCGGCGATCATCTTCTCGAAAAAGGAATCAAAGGTCTCGGCCAGTTCGCTTACTATACTGTGATCTGCATCTAAAAAGGGCCCCGTAAGCACCAACACGTCGGGGCGGTGCTCCTTGAGGTACTTTAGCAGGTCATGCAGAGGTTCGTAGATCAGATCAGTACTGTGTGTAAATGGACCGGCCGCCACCACAAACTGTAACTCTCTGTCGACCTTTAACGGAGCGGGTGGTGTCAGCTTCCGCTCCGTGTGGATCTCCTCTACCACGAAGGAGTTGCCCTTGGGTATGAATCCCTTAGCCAGCACCACCTGTCCTGGGAAGATGCTGGCGGACTTAATCCTCGAGAAGTTTAGTGACAGAAAACTGTTCTCGTCGGCGTCTGTAACGGAAAGAAAGGCGGAGTGAGCATCTAGCGGTCCGTCGTCCTCGGAGTGAACCATGCCCACGGCATGGAGCATGTGAAGGGCCTGCAGCGTCTGTCTGTCCTGCGGAAACCAACTGCACTCGGCGGCTCCATCTGCGCCCAGCTTCTTCTCTACCAAAGCGCGCCCCGTGTCTACGAGGCGATCGTGTAAATCGTCGCATCGGTCGCCCAGCAGGTCGTTCATGTAGCCCAGATTGGCAACGGTCAGCGGCGCGTCCTTGTGAAGCAGTTTCTGAGTCACCGGAAGCATGTGCTCCACTTGGGTTTGCCAGTTGGAGCTGGCCAGCAGCTTGGGATGGCCGAAGGAGTCTACAATGTCACCCGGTTTGCCAGACACTGTAGTATTTGGTGTTCCGGCTGCTACTTGGGTCTTTTTTGCCGACTGCGGCGTGTAGCTGACGGGACTGAAGAGCACTCCGCCCTTAAGGGCGGCGGAACGCGGCTGATTCTTCTTAGCCTTGGGCGTGTGCATCCCGGATGAGTCTGCCACTGACTCGCTCACATAATCGTCCATCATCGGTTCATCTTCCATCACGCCGTAGGTGGCCAGTGAGCTCATCTCCGGCCCAGAGCTAGCAGGTGCATTATAGGATTTGGCCTTTGGTACGACCTTGTCCTTCCTCAGCTGCAGCACCTTGCGTTCGAACTCGCCCAGGTTCTCGATTGTGGGGTCGTCGCCGTGGAGGTGGGACAAGCTGAAAGCCATCCACTGCTCCACGAACTCGGTGGCGTCGAGTACGTTGTACGAAATGGCCAGCTCCAGGCACTTGTCCAGAACCGCCTCCACGGGTTCTATGCCCATCTCGTCGAACTGTTGCTTTATTTCCACGTCCATTCGGGCTGTGCGTCCTGTTTTGGCGTTCGGCTTTTGTAAATAAATAAACTCACAATTACTTTTGGCGGCAAAATCGTGCACAGGGTTGCCGGATCGATGGCAGGCTTGCTTGGCACGGAACAATCGATATCGGCACTTATTTTCTGAAGATGTTATCGAGGTGAGGTTCGTATATCGCCCATCGCTAGCGCTATACAACAGCTGTTTCCATTTTTATTGACAAACTTGTTTTGTTTATTTATTCCGTGTACAAGTGCAATTTCGGTTCTAACTCTACGCTCTAATTCATGTGATCGCGCAGGAAGTCGAAGCAAGTGTCGTGAAGTGAGTGATTCGTTATGAGCACGGACGATTTGCTAGTGCGCCGCGAACGGAGCGACGACTCCCAATCGCTTTCGCGTTCCCCAAGTACCGCGTCTCCGGTTCCGCCCCCCACCGGAGCCACTACGCCTGCGTCTGCATCGGGCTCCTCGTTTGACCGCCTGCGCAACACCTTTCGGCGTACGGAGAGCATCTCCTCGCAGATCTTTAGTCACATCTCCACGCAGTTCTCAAACGCGGCAGCGGCGGCGGCTGCATCCGAAGTAATTGATGGAACGACCACTTACCCGTATCCGGAGCAGGCTACGCCCACGCCCGTGCCTGCGCCACCTGTAGCGCCGCCAGCTCCGGAAGTAGACTCCACTCCATCCCCTTCGAAAATCATGGCGAAAAGGCTAAAACGCGGTGAGTTTGACTAATTTTGCTTAATTAATATACTAGAAGAATAAGAACGCGATTATCTCTCTTTATGGTGTTATCTTAAAGTGTCGACAAAATGAAGTTTAATTAGTTTTGGTTGCTAAATAAAAATGTCCGGCAAGAAATCAAATTTTAATGTGTATTAGCAACATTTACTACTTGGTGTTATTTATTACCATTTAGAAATTAAAACCAGCACATAATCAAATGTAAACAAAACAACAAATAAATTATAAACAACAAATAAGATATAAAAGTATATTAATAAATTACAATTCTGCGAAAATACTTTTAGTGGTACTACAATAACATAAAATAAACAAATAAAATAAAGCATACTATGAACATAAAATTCCTAATAATCATAGATACGTTTTATCCGCAATATATATTATGTCCAAAGAACACCCCTAACGTAAAAGCTTTCGCGCTGCGCTTTCGAGCTTTGCATACTTGAGAAATCAATAGGATAAAAGAGACCCTCGACTTTAGTCTTACTCAACGCGTACACAAGAAGGATAACAGCGGTGCAACATCGTAGCGACAAGTATTTTTCGTTATTTGGTTAATTTTCAAGAAAAAAACCCTCTTCAAAAGAGGTTCTCAAAGCATAAGCAACACAAAAAGGTAACAATATCCGAGTAAAGGATAACGGCTGGGCAGGAAACTTCCAGTTTAATCACCACCTAACATCCATCTATATACATGTATATGTATATCTGTATTTTTATGGCCGATACTAAACGGACGCCCACGCACTCACTTACTGCATACACAGCAGGCAGGCAGGTAGGTTCGAAGCCTTAGCAAAATGCGAGGACTCGTCGAGGATACCAAAAAGACGAAGCTGTCGTCCAGCGGCAACAACAACAACAACAACAGCACCAGCGGGAGCAGCAGTCGCCTCAAGTCTGGTGGCACTGTGGCTGGTGGAGCCAGTGGCAGTTCCACTTCGAAGCCCCTCAGGAGTGCAGTGAAAACGCCAACAATGAGCACCCCAGGCGGAGGAATGGGAGCAGGGACGGCGACCAAGAAGGCGCCTCAACAACAAGTTGGCAAGGCTGCCAAGACGGCGACAACAACAACAGCAACTGGGACAGCAGCAGCCACCAGGGCGGCAACAGCAGCGTCGGCCAAGTCACAAAAGGGTCAGAATCCACCCCCACAACCAGTGCAGCAGACAGCAAAGCAGCAGCCACAGCAACCCCTGGCCGTGCCGCCACAGCAGCAGCAGCAGCAACAGCCTCTACCGGCGAACAACGGCAGCACCACAATTGCCCTGCCAAAGGCCTCGCATGCCAACACCACCGAGGAGCTGGCCGGCGGCGTCCAGGACACTATATACCTGTGCAATTTCCGGGTGTCCGTCGATGGCGAATGGCTGTGCCTCAAGGAACTGCAGGACATTGACGTGGCCGGCGGAGCAGGCAGCCAGCAGGCAGCGCACACCACCACTGACGCACTGGGAGGCACGGGAAACGCTAGCCACTTTTCCAGTGGCTCCAACTCCAGCAAGCGCAACAGCAAGCGCTTTTCCGGACTGTCCACTGGCAGCACCAGCGGCGGTGGCGGCAGCGGCAGCGGCGGAGGTGCCCTGGACATCACGGACAATGGTATTATGGCAATTGAAAACCTTATCGGCCGCAGGCTTAGCGACATGGTCCACAGTGGCACCACGGCACTCGGCTCCCAGCCGCACTCGCAGTCGCAGCACCAGAGTGTCGGCCTCTTCGCCGAGTGGTCGCATCTCTGTAGGTCGCTTCTTGTTGCCTCAGTTGCCCAGCACGCCTCCTTCTTTGTAGATCTACTTATTTCTTGTTTGATTATCATATTAGAGTTAATCTGATTGGATCTGATCACGCAGGCCAACTATATTGGAGGACTTATCCAGGACCAATCCGTAATTAGTTGAAATTTGTTTAAATTGAGATCCACAAAGGGTTTATTTCTACAATTGGTTACATGCCGTAACTAGAACTTGAAATATTTGTCTATCCTTTAGACTTTTTCCCAGCTTAGTCTTTGGCTAAATATTAATTATTTAATCTGTCAATAGCTTCCATCTAAGGTTAGCCGTCTTCTCTAATTAACTGACTTCTTGTCCTAACTACAATTCCGATTCGTACCGTACAATATATATTCCATATAAGGTGTTAATATATTGGTTCTGAAAATTTCGTTGGCCTGCGTGTTATCACTGATTAATTTGCATGCCTTTTTTGCCTTGTTGCACATTTCGTTGCCTGCACTATCTCTCTCGTCTCGATGGGGCGCTTAACTGAAAAGCTTTTTTTATTTAATCTTAACAAAAAATATAATTAATGCAACGATTAAGAAATTGGTGCTGCCACAGCCACTTAGATGTCATCGAAGGTAGTTTCCCAGCTAGGAGTGTCCTTCATCGAATGGTTAGATGACTTTAGAAACAAAGATTAATCTCTGCTGCCACGTGCTTAATGTTCAATAGACTTACCGCAGTGCCGCCCTTTAGCCTACTTGACTTGCCTGCCCGTGTCTCATCTGGCATTTTCCGGTGCGGTCGAGCCTCGTAGGAGGACTCTTCAGTATCTACCATATAAGGTATAGGTTTAAATACAGTTTATGCTGTCCCTTATGTCCCTTAAATCAAACTTACCGATCCTCACTCTGTCGGCTCTCCGCTTCTCCTGTGGAGACGAGTTCTTCCTGTCAGCTGAGGACTTGGCCTGCAGGCGATTTTGGGTTCAGGAAACTAGAAAAAGTTTAACTCTTCTTAGCTCACCGTATAACTTTGTCCCGACCCGCCATCCTTGTGCCCCCTTCGTTTTTTCTCTTGGCTTTTGCGTCGCTTCTGCTTGTGCATGCTCCCTTTGTCCGCGATATCTGAACTTGGGCTGAAGTTGAACTGAGCTGATGTCAGGGACAGCAGCTTCCTCTGCGGGGAGGTTTCCTCGGATACATTTGGGTAGTAGCTGTTGCCCTTCTTGCTGGTGATCTTGGTGGGCAAACACTTATTTTTGAGCTGACAGTTCAACGAGGAGGAGGAACGGTCTGGGATTCAAGGCGGAAAAGTATTAATCGCTCCTTGGCGGTACCCGAAAACACCTACTGTCATTCTGTTCGCCATAGTAGATGCTGATCCCGTCCCCTCCTTTTGATCGCTCCTTGCCCTTCTTAAGTCGACGCTCCTTCAAGCTCGGTGGCGCCTCCACGTCAACGGGCTTCATCGGGGTCTTGTCATTCCGCCTCCTGCTCCGTCGCATGCAGAACCAGATGACGATCACAATGATAATTAGGAGTAGCACTAGGAAGGCGACAATGTACCAGATCAACGAGCTATTACTTTCGCACTCGCGACACTCGTCGTGCTCCTGATCCTGGCCCTGCCGATGCTCCTGTTCGGCAGGACCCAAGTCCTGGTGCTCTTCCTCCTGACTCGGTTCCGGATCCGCCTGCCAATTGCCGGTAGAGCGACTCACCTTGCGCGACTCCGCTACGTAGCAGCTCTTGTCTTCCTCTGCTTTGCTTTCTTCCTGCTCCTTCGCCATATGAAGCAGCGTCTCCTGAATCTGCAGGATTCCGCCCAAGCCCGGATAGAACATCTCGTCTATGTAGTGCGAGTGCACGTTCTCGCGTATCCAATTGAGCAGCTTGTTGTTGTAGTTCGCCTGACTCTTTTCCTGGAAGCGATGGCAGCTGGTGACGGTCTTGAAAAAGCGCACCACCACACTGGCGCACCGTGGTGACCGGAGGTTGTAGATGCGTCGCTGGCGGAAGGGCAGGAATATGTTGCTCAAGTGCCCTTCGCAGTCCACCGGCTCCAGCTGGGGTAGCGGCACAATCATCTGGCCCTGATCCGAATCCTGCGAGACTGAGCTCTGATCCAGCAGGCTACAGCTGGCGGCACCATCCTCGAACTTTGGTCCCGCCAGCTCGATGGGTTCGATCTTGGCGCCCTTGAACTGGCACATTATATCCTTGGCCGGCGACCGCCACGAGTTTCCGTTCGTGTTGAGGACGATATAGCTCTGCCGCTTGATCTTCAGCAGGCACTGAATGGTTTTCAGCTTGAGGCGACCGGCGTAGAAGGAAATCTGGGCCGCGGGCACCAGGTAGTACCGCAGATACCCGCCCAGGGCGTCATAGAAGGCGCGCTGCGGCAGCCGTCGCGTGCTCTCGTCCGACATCTCTTGCACGATTCGGTTGACCGTATACACGAACCGGATGAGCATGTGGACAAGGCTGTCGGTGAGCAGGCAGTTGGGATAGGACTTGGGCACCAGCTGCTCCAGAGTCCGTCGGGCGGACATCAAGGCCATCTCCTCCAGGGAGAAGCAGGTCTTGCGTTGGCAATCGAAGAGATTGGTGCCCAGAAATTCGACTGGTTTGTGAGAACTTCGCGCCACTTTAGCCAGCTCCTTGAACAACATTGGCGAAAAGTTGTTGTTTTTCTTAGACGGGACTGCCCCATCCAGGTCGTTCCGGTATTCCTGCAGCTCGGAGCTGAGCATCGTGTGCAGAGTCAGTTCATTCTGGAAATCATTGCTGGGCACCTCCAGAGTGGACACGTTGATGCTGTAGATGGGGCAGCCGCCGGGCGCCAGGAAGAACAGCAGCCACGATAGCACGTGAAAGTTCATTTTTCAGTTAGTCAGTCAGTTGGATGTGAATGTGGTTGTGACTCTAGCACTTTCGAAGCACAGCCTGCTGTCTGCACGAGTTTCTAATCCAGGGATCCCCCCCAAATCCCTTTTGCAGCCCGGGACACGGCGGAGATCGAGCGCAGCAACCTGGTGAATATCTGCAAGCTGGTGGTCAAGGAGCTGCTGGAACAGTCGCTGCGCTATGGCCGCATGCTGGACTCGGACCACCTGCCGCTGCAGCACTTCTTTATCGTTATCGAGCACGTGCTGGGACACGGCCTGAGGCCCAAGAAGGGTCTGCTGGGGCCGCGCAAGGAACTGTGGGACCTGCTGCAGAGCGTCGAGCACTACTGCCCCGAGGCACAGGACATCACGGCCAGCGTGAGGGACCTGCCGACGGTGCGGACCCACATTGGCAGAGCGCGGGCCTGGTTGAGGATTGCCCTCATGCAGAAGAAGCTTTCGGACTACCTGCAGGCTCTCATCGAGCACCGAGAGGATTCTCTGTACGACTACTACGAGCCGCATGCGCTCATGATGAGCGACGAGGTCTGCTTCTGTTCATCGTTCTTCACCGGCCTCCCTTTTAACCCCATCTCTTCTCCAACCAGATCGTTGTGATAATGGGCATTCTGGTGGGCTTAAACGTGATCGACTGTAATCTCTGCGTCAAGGAGGAGGATCTGGACTCGCAGCAGGGCGTCATTGACTTTTCCCTGTACCTGCGCTCTAGCTCAAGGAACGCGGATGCTGCGCCCGAGGACAGTGCTCCGCCGGCGCTGTTGGATGCCACCGGGCAGGGCAATATGATTGCAGTGCTGGACCAGAAGAACTACATAGAGGAGCTCAACAGGCACCTCAAGTGGGTTATTGCCGCTATCCGTGTGTGCCCTCCCTTGGTAAAGTTCTTCCCCCCGTCTTTCAGCGCCACCGTGGGAAACCTGCAGGCCAAGGTGGAGTCGCTTACGACCACGAATGCCCTGATGAAGGAGGATTTGGCCATTGCACGGAACAGTTTGCTGGCCCTCCAGGCCGAAAACCAGGCCATGCGCCAGTCCAGCCACGGCGGGGACAACAGCTCGACGGGTTCGGGTGACAAGGACAGCAAGGAGAAGGCGTCCGAGGAGCTTGTGGAAGAGCGTCGCAAGACTGGCGAACTGGAGAAGGAGCTCAAGCTGCAGGTATCTCTCAAGGCGGAGTCCGACATGGCCATGAAGCTGCTGGAGAAGGACATTCACGAGAAGCAGGACACGATAGTCTCGCTGCGTCGCCAGCTGGATGACATCAAGCAGATCAACCTGGAGATGTACCGCAAACTGCAGGTGAGTACATCATCAGGACGGATCGGTTGGCAATGCCACAAGAGTGTATTGTCTAGGGACGATTCTCTGTGGTCCTTCTAACCGATCCTTCACGAGCATCACAACCTAACACCGCTCATCAACACACTCATCTGGCCATTCGTAGATCTTCTTTCGTTTTCCTTTTTGTGTATTATTTAATCATTAGCTCCAAATGTAAGAATCGGTTTAAGCCTAAAAGTCAAAAAACGTAATCCCCTCTAAAAATTCAACCAGGAATGTGAAGATGAACTCACACAGAAGGGCGAGATGGTCTCGCGCCTGCAAACGAAAGCCTCACAAATTGGTAACATTTTACAATCGCTAGAAAAGAAGTACGAGTCGAAGCTCGTCGACAACCAGCAGCAGCAGCACCACGGACAAGGACCGGGAGCGGGAGCCATCGGCGGAGACCGCTCTCCCAACACACGGCGACAGCAGAACCTGGAAAAGTTCGAGGCCCTCACCAAGAAGCACAAGCAGGACTCTGGCCCGCCCATGAAGCGAATGCATCTCAAGATGGACGCCTTTCCGCCCTTCGATCCGGCCAAGTACAGGAAGTCACCGCGTCAACCAGAGCCGCCGAATCCACAGGAGTTGCCGGAGAGCAGCAAGGACGTGAAGACGCCCACATCGGCCAAGTCTCTCAACGATGAGTTGGCCGAGGCAGCGGCTGCGGTGACCCAGCACTTTGGGTCCGGCGATGGATCCCGAAGCGATTATGTCCTGTGCCGGGAGCAGACAGCCGCTGGAGACACTTAAGCCCCTGAAGAAATTTAGAATAAGATCTTCTGTCTATATATATATGGCCCAGTTTCGAATTTCAACCTCACAGAACTTATAATCGTTTCCCTTTGTTAACTTTTCTATTTGATTTCCCCGAAAGGGAAACTAAAATTAGGTTTATAACTTTACCAAAATGGATTTAGTGCCTGACTGCATTTATACCTAAGGAGCCAGTACACAATTTGATGAAACATCTTCAAAGATACGCGCATTCCAAGTAGCAAAAGGAAATATCTCATGTCGAGTCCATAGAAAAATCAATTATGAATATTTATTCAGTTTTTTTCGACTTTGATCTCAAATGAAACAAAAAATTACATGAAAATCGAAATCGGCGCCCTCGAACTCTCTCCCAAGCCTACAGACGCTTTGGGTAAGCACTCAGAGTCCGCGTCCAGTTCCAAACGGAACTCAAAGTGCAGCTGCTTAGCAAAACTATAGAGGTCCTAACTCTTTATAGCCATTGTGTGTGTACGATGCCTTTACTCCGTAGACCAGAACTCCCCGAAAAGGGGTTAGATTACAAATTGTTAAAGGTTTAACATATGAATTACTAAGCATGCATCCTCTGTTAGCTGAATTATCTTCCCAGAGTCAGAGTCCCCGCGTCAACAAAGATTATATATAAACAAAGACGTATGTATGTATATATGTATAGTGCGATTAGAGGAGGCTTCAGAGATGTTTATTATACATATGTATGTACATATGGATTAAACCCCCGCGCAACCGCTTAAATATAATGTAATTATACACACTCCGCCTAGTCGAAAACAACAAGTATTGTAATTATATATAAATAAATATTGAGACTACATACAATATATGAATATACAAATCTATATACAATGTAACTCTGCTGCGGAGCATCAGCCTATGTATTCTAGTACTCGAACTCTTCTAAATCGATCCCAGAGAAATAAAACTTATCCAAATCCCAGTCTTTCATTTGTCACATCCTACTAACAAACCAGAAGAGGGTTCTTCGTTTTGGACACTGGTACATTCGATTCTTTTCTTCGTTATTGGCAGGACTGCAAGGCTTCGCTAACGCACAAGACGGAGCTAATGAGCATGCTGGAGGTCCAGAAGGAGGACATGGAGAGCACCATTGAGCAGCTGGAGAAGAAGTAAGGAAGCTATGGGAATTGCCTTTGCTAAGAGCTATTGAATCGGTGGGGCAAGTCAGGTTTTGGAATGCTTTTAAGGCAAAGAAAATCTGAAAATTCAATGGATCGTTTTTCTTAAATTTTTAAAAATTTAAAAAGAGTTGATAGAATTTCTTATTTGAATACTTATTTACTAGAACAGCTGACTCTCAAGACCTTAAAAACATCATAGATCAGCAAACAGTTATACTTTCTTTTATCCCTTTGTCCACAGGTGGACCCACGACAAAAGCAACCTGGGTGAGATTCTCAAGACCACGTCCCAAGCCCTGACTATGCAGGTGACGGCTAGCGAGGAGCGAGCTGCCCGGGCGGAGGCCGAGTCCAGGATCGAGCGCGAGTGGCGCATCTCGTTGCAGGAGAAGGAGCTAAAGCTCAAGGAGAAGATATCCACACTGCAAAGCTGTCTCAAGGAACTGGCCGAGGAAAGGGAGAGGAATGGCAAGCTTAAGGCCGACCTAGACAAGGTGCGCACCCAGTGGACGGAGGCACAGACCACACTGGAGGAGCTGGGCATCCAGCTGAGCGTCAGCAAACTGAAGGTGTCCGAGATGCAGGACCAGGAGCGACGCCAGCGGCAGCTGCTCTCCGGCTCCGCCCAGTCGCTGCAAGCCACGCCGGAGGCGCTGGGCAGCCCCGGCATCTGGGCACCCGATTCCATTGCCACACACTGCACCGCCTGCGAGCGGGAGTTCAATCTAACGCGCAGAAAGCACCACTGCCGCAGCTGTGGGGAGATCTTCTGCAAGGCCTGCTCGGAGCACACGTTGCGGCTACTCAATGCCCAGGGACAGCCGGGAAAGCCGGTGCGTGTGTGCGACACCTGCTACGCCGCTAAATGATAATAAATAATTAAATGTGACTGGGGACCCATAAGGGCGGGGACTACAATTTGAACCATTTTTTTCTAACACATTCTATGCTTGCAGAAAATATTTTAATGTGTAAATACACTTTTCTTTTTGTTAATTTTACAAATTACCGACAAAGTAAACAGTCTCAACGAAAGGTCAGATGTTCCTACCACTTTATCCAATTGGTCTTGTGTTTTTGTAATTCAATTTATATAAATTGTCAAATACTATAAGCCCCGCCCCTAAAAACACTCTTGTCTAGATGAGATTTCGACTATTGTATTCAGTTGACCTCTTGACGTTATGTATTAATTGAGTTCTGTAATCAAATTATTATAATAAATGTGTTTAAAAAGTGTACAACTTCAAAACACAATGCATTTAACATTTTTAATTAAACTATGTTTATTTTTTGAAAGAACCCTTAACTTTTGAGTGGATAAATATTTAAAAGCTGTCAAGTTTTCATATTTCAAATGCGGCCGTTATAACTGCTTATCGATAGCAGCGCGTGCCGCGGTACGCAGCCCTGCCTATCGGACCCAGTCGCTTAGCCATGCAGCCCTGGCAGAAATAATTTTAGAATCTCTTATTTGTAATTCTTATGTGTCCAACCGAATAATCTCGTATTAATCCATGTCCGGGCCGAAATTAAAAATGATCAACGAGTGAAGTGGCCGGCGACGAGTAGGCCTTTCCAACCTTCAGTTAGTTAGTAGCCCCAAATACCCAGAATTTGCGGCGACGACGGCGCTCAGCCATCGATTTTTATTCGAAGCGAATGTTGCGGAATTTCCCACTCAACTTTCCAACGCGAGTGTAGAGAGCTCTGAATCGAAAACGACGGCGGCACTTGTCACAGCGCAATGAAGGACGGTGGACACATAACGCTAACGCTCTCGCCCGGATCGGGAACGGCATCGGGATTGGTGGGCGATGAGCGGGGCAGAAAGAGTCTGCGGCGGGTGAGTAGCAGCAGGAGGCAGTTTTTATTTGCTGCTGCTCCAAAGTAAACTCCATTCATTTGTTGCCATTCTCATGCATTATTTTTGACGCGTCTTAGGCATGGAATCAGCTGCCGCGTTGTCAGCGCAATCTCATCATTCTTGGCATTACGGCCTTGTGCGTCACGGCGGTGCTCTGCCTAAGCGGCGATCAGTTGACCGCCACTAGCCACCAGGACGAGGACCCCAAGACGGCTCCCTATCATCTGCGCCTGCAGAATCCGCACCACCATCCATCAATGCCGGAGAAGGACCAGTCCGAAACTCTACCGGAGGCGGCGCTTACCGCTTCCGAAGATAAGCGACCGCCCCACCCGGAGCCGCTGAGCGATAAGGTAAGTGGCGGCGGACTACTTGATTGATAAGTGCTTAATTGACAGTACTCAAGGCGCGGGCCCATTAAGATAGCCCACGGTATCAGCACGATTGCCTATTGGTGATTTGATTTACAAGCCGAGGGGCGCACTTCCAGTGAAACCAACCGCTATCAATGATACCAATCACTTTTCCAGTTTAATGAGATTGCGGCCTACGGCGATGCGAACTCTGCCGAGAATGTGGTCCGTTTGCCGGAGACTGTGGCCGCACAGGGTCCTCCGCAGGCCGTGGCCATGCCACCGCCAGAGAATAACAAGGATCAGGACATTGGTGGCATCGATATACTTAATAATGTGGAAGACCCCATCGATCAGAAGCAGCCGCTGCAGTTAAGCGAACGCGAACTGCTGGACGAGGCCATCAGGAGTCCACTGAAGCTGGGCGGTGTCAGCTTCAAGGATCATCTGCGCAAGATTCAACCGCTGCTGGCCAAGGGCCAGCACTTCCACGGAGCGACCAACGAGCGGCAAACGGCGGTGGTGGCCGCCTTCAAGCACTCTTGGGCGGGCTACAAGAAGTACGCCTGGGGCCACGACAATCTGAAGCCTATCTCGCAATACTCGCACGAGTGGTTTGGCCTCGGCCTGACCATTGTGGACTCTTTAGACACCATGTACATAATGGGTTTGGATGATGGTGAGTTGGCATTACACCCCTGTGTTAGATGTTAGATGTAGTAATCTCTTTTTGACAAAACCAATGAGGCGTTTACACTAACCACTCAACCGAGTCGTTCTCCATTAGTTGGTTTTGAAATAGCTTTAAAATATGTAGTTCAACCAAGACCACAATGAACAAAAACAAAGGAGAAAACTCAAAAAGTTTTTACTCTTTAGGCAGCAAAAGACGAATGGTCAAATAATATTTAATCAGCCATGCTCCGGTAATCGAATTCGCAAAATTTTTTCGATTTCGATTTGAACTCGAAAAATCGGTGCTTCGGTTTTTGAAATCGTGTAATTTTTTTCGATTTGTAAAACGGGCACTTTTGTCTGTCCGAAATGAAAAGTAAATGCCATTTTTTATATTAAATCATATCTTATTTACTAAGGGGGAAAAATAGTATACTCATTGGTCTATTAATGTTTATTCCACATATAATTCGAACATGTAGTTATTTTATAAAAAATTTATTTCTGAACCCAACCTTAAATTTGACAAACCAAATTTTGCCGTCGGCATAAGGAATTTTCGATTTGGCCAAATGTCAATAAGTAACTCGCAAAAAAAAAAAATAAATAAATAAAATATAAATGAATTTAAAGAAGGGCCATAAATATTGTTTATAAATACTGCTAGTTCATTTAATTACTTTAATGGTCAATATGCAGTTAGAAAGTAATTGTAAACATCGGAATTGAGACTGTGGAAAATGTGGCAGCTCTATTGTGTGAAAAACTGCTTAAACAGCTGTGTTAAGTTAACTTCATGTCGTAAAATGTGTGTAAAAAAATATTTTTTTTATTTTATTCGAGTATACGATGAGCTACTATATCAAGGGAAAGCACAAATCAAGCAGGAAGTAAATTAAATATTCCAATAGAAAACGAAATCGAAAATTGTTGGCCAAATCGAAATCGAAAAAAAAATTACGATTACCGGAGCATGCCTGAATAACTCAGTTTTAAACAGGTTTTTTTATTTGTTTTTCTATAAATTGGAAAGGTGAGTCCTATTAAAGAGCAATTCAGATCAAAGGAATTAAAATCACTTATGTTCAATATTTTTATGGTGATAAATCATTAAGGCACAAAAAAATTTTTATTTACATTCATTTTAGAGGTAAAAAACATCAAAGGAAACAAATTGTTGTATAATTTCACACTGATTGTAACGTAATTGCTACAAAGTACGAAATAAAAACCCATGTTGTTTACTTACAGAATTCAAAGAGGCACGCGACTGGATAGATCATTCACTGCGCTTCGATACTAAGCGCGATGTCAATCTCTTCGAGGTAACCATACGGGTTCTGGGCGGCTTGCTGTCCGCCTATCATCTCAGCGGGGACACCATGTTTCTCGCCAAGGCATCGGAGTTGGGCAATCGCTTGTTGCCCGCCTTCCTGTCGCCGTCTAGCATTCCCTATTCAGACGTAAATCTCGGCGATCTTTCGGCACACTCGCCCAAATGGTCTCCGGACAGTTCCACTAGCGAGGTCACTACCATTCAGCTAGAGTTCCGTGACCTGAGTCGCTCCACAAACATTTCCATTTACGAACAGGTAAAGAGGAGCTTTTGAATGCAAATTACCAGCTATTAAATGTTTTTTAAACCTGTAAAGGTTTCCCACAAAGTGAACGAGAAGGTGCATGATCTGGAAAAGAACCATGGCCTTGTGCCTATATTTATCAATGCCAACACGGGAACTTTCCGTAACTATGCGACTATTTCACTGGGCGCCCGAGGAGACTCTTACTACGAATACTTACTCAAGCAATGGATTCAGACTGGCCGCAAGGATAACGATAAGTGAGTCACTGCTGTTTCTACATAAGTCAGAAATAATAACAACTTTATGTTCGTTGCTTACAGCCTTATCTTAGACTACATGCAGGCCATTGATGGCGTGCTAACCGAGCTGATGCGACGCACTCCGCGGGAGCATTGGGTTTACATTGGCGAGCTGATCAACGGCAAAGATTTTAAGCCGAAAATGGACCATCTGACGTGCTATTTGCCGGGCACTCTGCTTCTGGGCCACCAGAACGGCATGCCGGACTCGCACTTGATCCTGGCCAGGGACCTGATGGATACTTGTTATCAGACTTATATGATGAATCCCACACACTTGGCCGCAGAAATTTCGTACTTTGCACTCACCGATAAGGACGAACAGGACATCTATGTGAAGCCCAATGATGCACACAACCTGCTGCGGCCGGAGTTTGTGGAGAGTCTGTACTATTTCTACGCTTTGACCGGAAATCGTACATACCAGGACATGGGCTGGACCATATTCCAGGCATTCGAGACTCATGCCAAGGTGAACGCCGGCTACACGTCGCTGGGGAATGTGAAGAATACACAGAGCACGCGCCTGCGCGATCTGATGGAGAGCTTCTGGCTGAGCGAGACATTGAAGTACTTCTACCTGCTGTTCAGCGATGACCGCAAGGAGATCGATTTGGATCAGTGGGTCTTCAATTCGGAGGGCCATCCACTGCCTGTCTATCCGCTCAAGACTTAATTAGCCAAGTAATTGGAGGTCAGCGCAACTTAGTTGCGTCGGCGTAGCGAACTAACTAGAAACTGAAATGGAAGGAGCAGGCGCATTTAGGCTGCAATTATCTCGTACTCTAGCGCAAATGCCAAATACTATGCTAAGCTTAGGGTTAGGCCGAGCTGACACACAGGTGGCCAATTCGAGAGAAGCAGTGTCCCAAGCTGGGATGGGTCGATTCAGATTAAGGAGGAGATACTTATAGATCATTAACTTGTACATGTTTTTCATTTTCCTACGTTTATGAAACTCCTTATGATATTATGCATCGTTGTTATAATTTTACCCTGAACCTCGAATATATATAACTTCAGAAATACTCTGAGCTTTACTTTGAAAATGTTAGTGCATATTTATAAAACAAATAATACGAATCTTTAGTTTGATGTATCTCCCCCTTAAGGTGAAAATAATCAAAATCAATTTTTATGCTTCTTTTTTAAATGAACTTGAAATGATATTTTAACTAATGCAATATATTGATTTAGAATTGTTGAGTGTATGCGATATGTAAATTAGGCGAAATCTTTAAAAATCGACTCATCCTGCTAACAAATGAAGTTTTTAAATATCGAAAGTGATTAATTGTATCTATATTCTTTGTACTGATATCTGTTATTTTGTAATAATTTATTTCCTACTATTTAAGCACCTCGATATTGGGCCATTGCTGATCCATCTCAGCCAGAAGGTTTTAACTTGGTAATCTCCCTAGTAGTTCAATGTGTGTATGTGTTTATTTTAGCCAGAAGTTAGGAGCACAAAGTCAATTTGTGTGTGTGTATAATCTAAAAAGTACGAATCTCACAGGAAATCGGAGAATTTTCGAACCCAGAAAAACGAAAATCAGTCGATATAATAAAATGCAAGAGTTTTCTTAAAATTTTATGGAATTTTCTCTTTATTTGCCTAAGAACATTTCTCTTTACCCAGTACAAAAACTCGAATGCATGATAATCTTTGATTGCATTTCTCATTTTATTTAGTTACCGTTTTCAGTTGGGCTTTCTTTCGGTTTCGGTTTCGTTTTGTTGCGTTTCAGTGAGATTTTCATATTGAATCCTTTGTTTCGTTTTGTTTCTTTTTTTTTAATGTACTTAATGTTTATGACGACTATGAAATGGATGGGCTTAATAAACTATCAAATATTAAAGTTTTGTTTTGTTTCCTTTGCTTTGCTCGCTGTCTCTCTCTCCCTATGCTGATGATGTTGTTTTTTAATTAAAACTCACAATCTTTGCTTAAAAATCTTTAGTTTTCTCCTTAGGTTCAATTACAATTAGACACATTTTTAGCTGAACAATTTGAAATGACAACGACACACCACTGCCCTTTGAGTTGGGGAATTTGATTTCGTTTTTGAAATACAACTTGAAACGATTCGCATTTGATTAATCTATCAATAGATTTAAAATTTATTCAGTTTTTGAGTTTTGGAGTTTGCCAACTTAAATTATGCTATTACATATACAATTTTTACACGAAATTTATTTGTCTTTGAAGTAATAACTAGAAGAGAAATTCAAGATCATGCAACTCATAGTCGAGCGGGGCAGGTGGAGTTCGGTTCGGGTTCGGGTTCGGATTTGGGTTCGAGCAGGTTCGGGGGTCATGGATGATGGTGCGTGGCGGTGGATAAACGAAGCACATCTTAAAAATATGGTACCTCTCGAAGTTCTCTTACGGACTACACACGTAATACAAGCAATCCGTCCAATGGGGGTAGTACGTATCCGTAGTATGCAGGAGTGTGTTGTTAGTGGTGGTATTAAAGTAGTTAGTTAGTATTGTAATTGGTATGTAATTGAGGCCACACCAAACTTCGTACTGGCTGTGGCTTTTACTGAGTGAGTGGTGTGGTGTGGGTTTCTTCGTTTTCGACTTTTTAATCGTCTTTATTATTTAAGTTTGTTGGTTTGTTGGTTTTTTTTTTGTTTACAAGCTAATCAGACATCTATATATTTAAAACGTGGCACAAATCACAAGTCAGAGATTTGTCGCAAGATCAAGGATACAATTGATACGATTCGTTATTTTGTGTGTTATCTGTGGCTGCTCCTCCTCCTCTTCTACTCTCCTCTCCTCTCCTCTCCTCTCCTCTCCTTGCCTGCTACTCCTATCTTTGCTTCTGTTGTTGTTGTTATTGTTAAGTGTATAAGATATTACATTAGATTCAATAATTTATATAAATGTTTAAACTAAATTGGCTAAAATGGTGATTTTTGAACTGCTTTTGGTTTGCTTCGTAGTTTGCCATATGTAGTTGGTACACTTGTTGTTAATCCCTAAGATCTTTGCATTTGCATTTCCCAAATGACACCCGTAGCTATCCCATATCCCATGCCGAAGTATTCTCCTTAACTCTCTGCCGTATTGAGCACGTCGTTCATAGTTGGTTTGTCTGTAATATCAGAAGCAGTCGTACGTAAAGCGTTGGAAATCATATATTTTTATCTCCTTTCCGCGTTAAAAATGCTTAGCTATACACATATAATATTATTTATAATTGTTGGGCAGAAACTGCATGCTCTCACTAAGTATTTACAAAACTCTGGCGCAACTTAATGCATAAATAAATATACAATTACATATATATCTCTTTTTTCTGGGATGCTATTGGATGCAGCTACTTAAATTGCTCTGTCTGATATATGTATCATCTCCTCCAACGACAAACAACAAAATTGGCAACGGGATTTTGAATTGTTTCTCAGAAATTGCTTCATGTTTATATCATGCTTGTTTTTGTTTGTAAACTAAATTATTAATTATACAACCAATTCGTTTTCCATTCTCCTTTCATTTTGCGCATCATTTCAGTTTCTTTTCTTTTCTTCATTTGAATAATTGTCTAGGGGGCCTGCTTCTTCTCTCTTAGTTGCAGTAATAGCTACGTAATTACTTTACTTGGGTTCCGTTTAGTGAGAAGCATTTAATGCTATTTTCGTCGTCTAGTTTTCAATTCACATCAATTGCTTTCTTGGCTTTATTCTGGGACTCTGTCTCTCCTGTCCGCGCGTTCTCCGCTTTAAGTAATTCGTCGTAGTCGTTAGGGGTTTTCGTTAAAAAATATTGTACAAAACACATTGGACTAAAGTATACAAAACAAATAGGCGTTAAAACAATTTATGCTACGATTTCAACTTAGGTCTAGGCTCGGAAGGGGGACAAACAATAACCAAAAAGGACAACTAAATCTCTTTATACAATCAGGAAGTCACTGCTGTTAGTTAACGCTCTTCATAAGGTCGTGGCATTAAACTCTAGTATCAGACTGTTTGAGGACGCATTTTCCGCTGCCGCTGCCGCTACGGCTGGCGGGACTCCCAGTCAGGAGGTCATGATCGATTTGACCGGATCGTCCAGACCGCCGCCGGCCACGCAACTAAAGTCGTTCAGCTGCCCCAGATGCTGCGCCTGAGCCTGCTGCGCCATGCTTTGATGACTGTGGTGGTGGTGCTGCAGGTGCGACTGCTGCTGCTGGTGGTGGCCCTGCTGCATCTGCATCTGATGCTGCTGCTGCTGCTGCTGCTGCTGGTGGTGGTGATGCTCCAGCAGAATGCTACTGCTGTTGTTGTCCGCCACACCGCCGACAGAGCCACCGCCACCACTGATCAGACAATCGTTCATCTCCTCGCCCAGCTGTCGGCGTCGCTGATGATGCACTTGCTCCTGCTGACAGCTCGGCAGATTGGTGGCGGCCTGCCGCTGATCGTCCAGCATGCTGTCGCCGAGAATCGAGCCCAGGGAGAACTGCAGCGAGTCGCCGCTGTTCTGCAGGTTGAGGATGCTGTCAATGGCGCTGGCCACATGACGACTGATGTCGTCGTCGTACTCGCCGCCGCCGGTCACCACTGCTGCCACTCCGCCCATGTGGCCCACGTGCATCTGCTGCTGCTGCTGCTGTTGCATCTGCTGCTGCTGCATATTGTGTTGGAAATGTTGCTGCTGCTGCTGCTGCTGCGTGTCCATCATATTGGCATAGCCAAAGTCATGCTGCTGCTGCTGCTGCTGTTGCTCCATCAACATCTGCGGGAAGCCAGTGGGCAGCATGTCTGCTGCATCCAAGAGTCCGTGCTGCGGCACCTGGACGTGCTGCTGCTGCGAGGACATGGGCGACGACGAGGAGGACGAAGACGCCGTGCAGAGCCGCTTGCTGCTGCTGTTGTCATCCTCCATGTCGCTGCCGGAGCCCATTAGTTGGCTGTCCCAGCTCCGCTTCCGCGAATCGCCGCCGCCATTCACTAGCTCGCCGCCGTTGCTCGTGCCGCTGGACAAGAAGTCGCTATAGTGCGCCTCCATGCTCTGCATCCAGCGGGGATTATTGTTGCAGTTCAGTTCGATGTGATGTTGCTGCTGTTGCTGTGGTGGCGGCTGCTGGCTGGCTGCCGCATATTGCTGTTGCTGTGGCGGCTCCTGTTGCTGCATGAACGTTGCATCGGGCACCCACATTCCCAACTTGCTTTTGTGGCTCACCACCGGTGATTTCGAATCACCAAAGATCTCGTCCAGATTGGACTCAATGTCGTGGGCATCGCTGCTGCTCTTCACGTCCAAATGCACCGGTGACTCTCCAAACATGGCCTCCAGCCGGGTCTCCACCGACTTTTGCACATCGGAATCGCTGCTGAAGAACTCACTGATGGCCGGATGCTGGTTTTGGTTCTGCTGCTCCGCATCCATGACCACTGGCGGCTGCTCACGCTGTCCACTGCAGGAGGAGTTGTTGTTTTTGGCGGGATTTGCACTCGCACAGCTACTGTTGCTGCTGCTGCTGGTGCTGCTCTGGTTGCTCTTGTCAATGCAGCCGTTGGGAAATAGATCCGCCATGTGGTTGCTGCTGCTGCCCATCATGTTGTTGTTGGAGCTGGCGCTGTCCAGAAAGTGTGGGTGCTGGTGGTGTTGAGGCTGTTGTGACTGTTGGCGATGGATGGGGAGGTGTGACTGGTTGCCATTAAGCTGCTGCATGGGCTCGTTGTTCATCAGATTGAGCTCCTTTTGCAGGCAATACCAGCCATCATCTTGATCCACTGGATCCACTAAGCCATTGCCCTTGATATGTTGTTGCTGTTGCTGCTGTTGCTGCTGCTGCTGTTGCTGCTGCTGTTGCTGCTGCTGCTGCGATTCTTGGTAGCTGTTCTCAGTGCTCTTGGTCGCCGCCGCCGTTTTGCTTTCCACCTTTTTCATAATGAAACTGGTGGTTAGCTCGGATTCGATATCAAAGTTGTCGTAGTCCTTCTTGATGTATCTCGCGGCATCCTTGTCCGGGCCCTCCTCGCTCTTGACAGGCTGCTCACCAGCTGCTTCGCTGCTCTCCTCCAGCTTGACAGAGGTTTGCTGCTGCGTTTGCTTGTTGAAGGCTTTGTTGACATCAGCACTGTTCTTCAGCAAATCAAACTTGTCCACCACGGCTTCTGTCTCTGGTTCCTGCTTTACAATCTCATCCTTGACCTTGGAGTCTGCTTGAAGCTCAACCTCTCCGCTATTTGTGTGCTCCTCCTCCTTCTTCAGCTGCTGCTGCTGCTGTTGCTGTTGCTCTAGCTCCAGCTCCAGCTCCAGCTCCTTCTCAGCTGTGCGAATGTCATTGATCTCGCCCTTCAGATCGTCTATCATCAGATGCTGCATCTGCAATAGCTCCGAGGTACGATGTGGCAGCTGTTTTTGGGGTTTCAAAAAGTGTTAAAAATAAAAAACATTCGCTTCAGTTAAGTTAATAATATGCGCACCGTTGACTCTTGCATGAGTATCTCCTGGAATTTGCCATTCAACTGACGGAACTTGTCCTGGAATCCCAATGCAGTGGCCTCAAACTCCTCATCCTCATCCGAGGGCAGCTCCACATCGTTTTCGTGCATGCAATGGTACCTAGGGGGAGAGGAGAGAGATTAGTATAAAGTGCGATTAGTCGAGTCTCTATTCTTACCTTATCAGCCTCTTCACCGCCTCATCCTTGGTGCGGAAGGGCTTCACATAGTCCGGCTTCAGACAGCTCTCCTGATCGACCTCCAGTTGGCGGACGAATCTGCGAAGGAACTAGAATTAGTATCTCTGTACGGATCGTGCGCATTGCTAGGCAATCTGCAATCCAGTGTTGGCCGCTTCAACTTGAACTCGGCATTGGTTCAACCAACTACTCACAAGGAGAGGCGTGCAATTTTTGGTTTCTGCGTGGGCATTTCGTCCAGTTTGCTATAGAGGGGCAGGCTCGGCATTATAGTTGGTAGCGAGGGAACTAGGCCTGCCAACCCTCCTCCTGGCAGCGCCACAGGTGGCAAGATCGGCGTAAGTGGCTGCTGTAGCTGTATAGCGGTCGGCTGTTGCTGTTGCTGAAGCTGTTGTTGATGCTGTGGCTGTTGCTGTGACTGTTGCTGTTGCTGATGTTGTTGCTGCTGCTGATGCTGTTGTTGTTGGGGCTGCAGTGGCGGAATTGGCAGCATGTTGCTTCCCTGCATTACAGCATTGCCGGTGAGCGGAGTAGCATTGCTGCTGCTGCTGCTGTTGCTGCTGTTTAGCAAATTTGTGGAGCTGGCAAAGATCAGTGGTGGCGGGCCACTCTTGTTGAGCACTGGCTGCTGAGCTTGTTGCTGCAGTTGCTGTTGCTGTTGCTGAACAACAGGCAGCATATTCATTTTTTGTGGCAACATATTGAGGCCTCCATTGGACTGCTGCTGCTGCTGCTGCTGCTGGTTTTGTTGCATCTGTTGATTGTTGGCTTTGATTCGATTCACTGTTTCTTTGGGTTTGATTTGCAGTTGCGGCGGCAGCTGCTGCTCCTGTTGCTGTGCTTTCGGGGGCTGTGCCTGCTTCTGCTTGTTGGCCGCCTGCTGTTGCTGCTGCTGCTGTTGTTGGTGCTGCATGGGATAGATGTGTATCCTCTGGGTTATATTCTGCTGGGCATTGGAAGCAGCTCCAGTGGAGGTGGCTCCTGCCACAGCTGTGGTGGACGAGTGATTGTTGGGCTGCACCACATTTGCAGGAACGACATTAGCTTTTAGTGGTTCAGCGCTCGCCGCCTGTTGCAGTTGTTGCTGCTGTTGCTGTTGCTGCTGCTGCTGCTGCTGCTGTTGCTGCTGTTGCTGCTGCTGCTGCTGCTGTTGCTGCTGTTGCTGCTGCTGTTGCTGCTGCTGCTGCTGTTGCTGCTGCTGTTGCTGCTGCTGTTGCTGTTGCTGTTGCTGTTGCTGTTGCTGTTGCTGTTGCTGTTGCTGTTGCTGTTGCTGTTGCTGTTGCTGTTGCTGTTGCTGCTGCTGCTGATGCTGCTGCTGTTGATTCTGCTGTATTGGCTGCGACATCAGGGTGAAGCCACCGCTACCATTTGCCGTGGGCAGCATGCCCTCGGGTGTCGGCACCTCCTTGCCGGAGGCCAAGATCCTGTGCTGCTCGGCAAAGAGCCGCTGCAGCGCCAGATTGATCTCGACATCGGTCATCGGCTTGTTGTAGGCTGCAATGGTCGCCGGATCGATCTCCTGCGTCACGACTGGCATGAAGCTGGCCTTGTTCTGCAGCTTTATTGTGAGGAACTGGATCTGCATCTGGACCTGCTTGAAGACCTGCTGCATTTGCGGCGTCAACTGGATGGTCTGCACACGGGACACGGTGTTCGGCTGCAGCTGGGGCTTGGGTTGGCCCTGCACCTGAAGCTGCTGCTGCTGCTGCTGGGGCTGCAACTGCAACTGCAACTGCTGCTGTTGCTGCTGCTGCTGCTGCAGCTGTTGCGACGGCAGTTGCAGTTGACTGACAACGGAAGCCACTGTGGGCGACGAGGGTATCGGTGCCGCCGATGTGGCCACCGTTGTGGTCGTCAGACTGAAGCTCGTCCTCTGCTGCTGTTGCTGTTGCAATATCGCTGCCGTGGGCTGCTGCTGTTGCTGCTGCATCGGCACTGTCACGCCCACCAGCTTGGTGCCGCTCGTCGTCTGGAAGGGCTGGATGCTGCCGCTCATCGTGGTCGTGGTGGTGGTCGTTGTCTGGCTGCTGATCATCTGCTTGCCGCTGGCCACATTCGGTTGCACAATTTGCACGGGATTGTTGTTGGGCTTCTGGGACAACGGATCCAGCTTGGGCATTGGCTTCACCACGCCCGCGTTCTTCAAGTTGGCCAACTCCAAGGCATTCGTCGGAGTTGTCTTCGGTTTTCTCACCGGCTTCTTCTTAACCACCGCTCCTCCTCCGCCGCCGCCGTTGCCAGCGCCACTGGGTGCCGCCTTCGCCGGCTCTAGTTTGGCCTTGCTTTGATCTATAATTGGCGCCACATTGGCCACCTGCTTGGTCACCGTGGTGGTTATCGAGGTGGTGCTGCTGGTGGTAGTGGTCAGTGTACTGCTGGCCGTGGTGGTGATAGCCAGTCCATTCGTGATCGGCTGGATGGGATGCACGATCTGCTGCTGCGGCGGTTGCGGACGCAGTGGAAGCGACAGAGTCAGCGAAGTGGAGCCAGAGACCGACGCCTGCTGCTGATGCTGCTGCTGCTGCTGGTGCTGCTGCTGCTGCTGAGCGGGCAAGGGATTCACATCGTTAAAGTGGAGCTGACCCAGCTGCAGGCACTGTGCCAGCTGTTGGGCATTGATCCCGGCCGGAGCAATGAGCAGACGCTCCGTGGGCCCAATCGATGCGGCCGTCTGTCCCGCACTCATGGCCGTGATCTGATTGGTCACGCTGTTCAGGCAGAACAGCTGCTGGGTGCTGGGATCGATGGGTGGCAGGGCAATGTACCGCTGCTGACCATTGTTGGCCAGCTGGGGAGCTGGCGCCGGTGCAGGAGCAGTTGTGGGCACTGGGACGGAGATGGTAGTCGATTGTGTCACGGGCTGCAGTTGTGGCTGCATTTGCGCCGTCACCAGTGGCTGCTGCTGTTGCTGCTGCTGCTGCTGTATGAGAACCTGCGAGTTGAGCGGCAGCTGCGGAAAGGAAACAGCATCATTTGGCTTGGCGGGCAGAGCGGCCGGTGGCTTCATCGTCGTCGTCATGGTCGTTGTCGTTCCCAGCATGCTGCTGCTGACCGGAAGAGTTCCTCCTTGGCCCACCAATTTTCTATTATTGGTCACTGGAGTAAGATTACAAATGGTTAGTCCTGGAAGGGTTGAGAAGTTTGATAATTTCTTACCTTTGACTTCAATCTTGGGAGCTGCTGAAACCTTGGACAGCGCCTGGGGCTGTGGCTGCTGCTGGACTATTGCCTGTGGCTGAGGGATCTGGATAACCTGCTGTTGCTGCTGCTGCTGGTGCTGCTGCTGCGCCAGCTGCTTGCTGGGATCCACGCGCGTCGGCTCGTTGATGATGGTCACATTGGGCAGGGCGCCCTTGAGCAGAGCTTGCAGGATGAGCTGCGACTGGTGATCCTGCGGATTGTTCGGATCGTGGCGCAGTATCAGTCTCTCGCACTGCTCCGACACGGTGAGCGTGAGACTGCCCGTTAGCTGCGGCACCAAGGCCGCCGCCGATGCCGGAGATCCCACTGAAACCGAGACATTGGCGGGCATTCCGGTTAGCTGCGGCGGCAGAATCGTTGCTCCGCCGGCGGTCAGAGCTGGCGTGGACGTGGGCGCGGCCACCGGCGGCGGCGGCGGCGGAGGTGTCGCCTGTGGTATGGCCACCAACTGCATCTGCCTGCCATCGCTGGATAACTTCAGGCCAGTGCTCGATTCCGTTGTGATCGTCGGGGCCACGGATGGCGTCGCAGGCTGGAATACCAGTTGTGTTGATTGTTGACTCGCGGCGGACGCAGGACCTCCTCCAGTCGCCGGCGTTCCTCCCATCACGGTGGCTCCTGGCGGCAGGATCGGCATAATCTGGATCTTGTTCTCCACGGCACTGCTCACGGGCAAGGCGGATGAGGGATGGTGATTCGGCACCTGCGAGATCTGAATGTTGCCAATCTGACTCGGCACGGCCGTCGGTGTGCCGTGGCTCAGCATCAGCGTGGGATTGCTGCTGCTGCTGCTGCTGCTCGTCGTGACAGGCGTAGACGTGGGCGTGGATGTCGGCGTCGTCAGGGTGATGGTGTTGACCGTGGTGGGCATGCTGATACTGATGCTGTTGCTGTTGCTGTTTAGGGTCGTGATGGTAGTGGTGGTGCCGCCGCTGTTGCTGGAGGAGATCATTGTGCTGCCGTTGCTCGTTAGCTCCGGCTTCTTGGTGTTCCTCCGAACCGCTGGCTTTCTTCTCGGCTTCACAGTTGCCGTGGTGGTGGCCACCGGACTGGATTGGATGCCAGCAGGAGCGGGGGAAATGATGGGCGTGGGCGTTAGCTGGGGCTGCTGCTGCTGCTGGTGCTGCTGCTGCAACGTCATGCTGGGCAGGCTGATGCTAATGGTGGGCGTGGCAGCGCTAGCCTTGGCCGCCGCTGCAGCGGCTGCTGCCGCCTGCTGCGCGAGATGCTGCTGGGCCTGCTTCTGGATCTCCTCGGCCGTGGGCAGGCGCGGTGTGGAGAGACCGAACGGCGGCACCGCTGCCTCTGCGCTGGGATCAATCTTGATGAGGATATTTGGTATTTCGGTGGCTGCTTCGTTTCCCGTCGACGGCTGCTGCGCCTGCGGGGCAGGAATGGTCAGGGTGAAGGGCAGGCCATCGCTGCCGTTTTGGTTCGGTATGGAGATCATGATGTCGCCGCTGCTGCTCCCGCTGCCCGTCGCTGTTGCGCTGGCGGTTGCTTGCACCTGCGAGGGGGGCTCTGGCTCTGCCGGATGCGTTTCCAGGCCCATCCCGTAGTCCTCGTCGTCGTCGTCGTCGCCCGTGATGCCGCAAAACTTCATCACATCGCCGAGATCCAGCTTGCCGTTGCTGCTGCGCTGGATGTGCGTCGGTGGCGGCGATGGTGACTTGGAACGCAGTGTGGTCTGCGTGGGTTGCGTGGGCGCGGCAGCGATGGCTATCTTCTGCGGCGTGCAGGCACTACTGACCTCCATGGGAGCCACCACGGGGGCTACAGTGGTCGCTGCTGCTGCTGCTGCTGCTGCTACCGGCTGCTTTTTCCTGCGCGGCTTCGGCTTCTTCTTGGGCTCTGCTGCGACGCTGGCCGCTGCCTGGACTGACTGCTGGGCCTGCTGCACCTGGGACTGGGTTTGCTGCAACTGATGCTGCAGCTGCTGGATCTGGGCCTGCTGCTGTTGCTGCTGCTGCTGCTGCAGCTGGATCGTGGCCATCGCCGCCTGCTGGTGTTGCTGCTGCATCATGGGCACCGGCGTGGACTGGCGCAGCGGCTCGGGGGTAACGGCCAGCGGCACGTGGGCCGGCGAGGACTGGGTGAAGAGCTCCGTCGCCGTGCTGCTTGCCCCCGAGCTGTTCGCTCCCGGTGCCTGGGGCGTCTGAAAGGCGGTGGCTATCTGCTGGATGTGCGCTCCGTTCAGCTGATTCAGGTTGATCGTGGCTCCGCCCAGACTCTGCTGCAGATGGGCCGGCAGCTGGGATATGGTCGTGAGACCGTTGGGCATCTGGATTTGGGCCGCCGCCGCCGCCAACTGCAGGTTCTGCAGCTGGGCGGCGACGCTCTGGCCAAGGAGCTGCGTGTTCAGTGTGGCCGTCGTGGCAAACGGCTGAGATCGTGGCGCCTGCGCCTGAGCTTGAGCCTGAGCCTGCGCCTGGGCCAGTGCCGCATGGAGGCCCGTTAGCTGCGTGCCCGTCTTGATGGCGCTCTGGAACTGGCCCGAGGCCGTCTGCTGGATGAGGTTCGCCTGCGAGGACACAATGAAGGTAGGCGCGGCAGCCAGCTGCATGGTCGCTCCATTGGTGCCCACTATCCGCAGCAGTTGCTGCTGCGCCGGCTGCGTCTGCAGTTGCGGCTGCCCCCGGGCGTTCTGCTGGATAACTAGCGAAGGCGCCGCCGTCAGCTGGGGCGTGGGCGGGCGCAGGATGAGCTGCACGCCCTGCGGATTCTGCTGCACCAGCACGGGCATCTGATTGAGCAGCAGCTGCTGCGGCTGGCCGGTAGTGGCTGGCAGCAGGATCTGCTGCTGCTGCTGCTGCTGCTGGGTGGGATTGGTGGTCTGCTGCTGGTTGGCCTGCTGCGACGCCTGCGAGATCTGTGCCCCTCCTCCGACAACCTGAGAGCCCTTCTTCTGCTGCTGTTGCTGCTGCTGCTGGAGCTCCGGCTTGGGCAGAATTTGCTGCGGGGCCTTGCCATTCTTGCCGGTGGGCATACCCGTGACTCCCGCATTGCCCACGAATCGATGTGCCTGCTGCTGCTGCTGCTGAAGAGGCTGTGGCGGGTGCTGCTGCTGCTGGATCGGATGATGCTGTTGCTGTTGCTGCTGCTGCTGCTGCTGCGGCTGGCTGGTGGCTATAAGCTGGCCCTGCGGTCCCTGGATGAACTGGAAGACCTGCTGGGCACCCTGATGTTGCTGCTGCGGCTGCTGTGAGATGGTGAACTGCTGGGGCAGCATTTGCACGGACTGCTGTGGCTGCGGCGTCGGCGGCTTGATAGCAGCCGCTGCTATGGCCCCGCTGGGACTCGGGATGGGGCTGTCCGCTATCAGAGGACTGCTGCTCTGGTAGTGCTGGAACTGCTGCTGCTGTTGCTGCTGCTGCTGTTGCTGCTGCTGCTGAGCCTTCTGACCCTTCGCCGGGCCCTTGGAGCCGCTGCTGACCACACTTCCGGCCGGAGCGAACGAGGTGGGTGTGCTGATGGCGGTGACATTGAGCTGTCCATAGCCTCCGCCGCCGCCGCCGCCTGCCACCGCACTGCTGATCGAGGTGGGTGCAACGGCGCTGCTACTGAAGATCTGGTGGCCCAACTGTTGCTGCACCTGCTGCTGCTGTTGCTGCTGCGTGGCCCGCTTAGTGCCCTTCTGCAATGAACAATTAATATTTCAATATTCATTAGGATCTCAACAATCTCTATTTAATCGCCTTACCTTATTGAGCTGGATGTTGTTGGATCCCACCAGCGTGGCATTCAGCTCGTTGCCAATGGCATTGCTGTGCAGGGCAACACCTACTCCAGAACTACTACCGGCTGCTAGGGTTCCACTTAACCCGCCACTAGCTCCAGCTCCGGCGGCGGTGGCTATGAGGCCACCACTGGTCACGCCAATGACCGTCGTGGCAGCGGCCGGTGACTGGGAGGGGCTCGGCTGGAAGACGACGGTACCAGCATTGGGGCTGCCATTAGTGAACTGATGGATGGACTGTCCCCTGCCAGGCGTCGCCGCCTTGCGCTCCTGCAAAGGATAAAGGTATTAAATTGCTTAATTTGTACATATTAGTCCCTGAAATCTAATTTTTTGGATTTGAGTAAATATTTTAAGGCATTCTACTTAAAAATAAATTATTATTTTGCTTGTTTTTGATTCTAAACACTTTCTAAAAAACAAATATTAGCTTTAGGGGCTTTAGTTTTTACTCCCTTTTCGACTTATGAAACGAACTTGACAAAATCTTGAGCAAACAGAACCCTCTCCCCTTGAATTAGATCTTTTTTTTTTTGACCCAGAGATCAACTTACGTGTTCCTGGGGATTGCTGTTGGCGTTTACTTGACTGCCACCGGCTACGAGCACCACATCCTGTGGGAACGGCGAGAGCGAGGGCGATGGCTGCAGACGAGGGCTAGCTGAGATCGATGGCGATGGACTGGGCGTCAGAAACGGACCCGGAGGAGACAATATTCCTGGAAACGAAACGTATTGAAATTAATATTTGCTTACCAAAAAAAAAAAAAATAAATCGGGTGCCACATTTGACCCAAATAAATATGAAGTGAGAGTGTGGTGAGTGTGCAGTGTGTTGTGTGTGTTTTCGGGCATATCTGTAGCTGCAATCGTTTTTTGGTACGTGACCAAAGTGGCAACTGTCCTCGGGTCGGCCCCCAAGTATCCCAAGTATCTCACAGACAGCAGCAGCAGCAGCAGCGGCGCATCTTCCATAATTGTCCGCCATTTCACGGAGTTGTTTACTTAGCCAAGGGGCCCGCCCCCCACTTCTGCCACTTTTTGCTCCCCTTTGTGCATACAAAAGCGAGAGGCAACTTAGCACATTTTCAAACACCAGCTGAGAGCCCCCACTTAGCCGCTAACACACACACACTCAGTGAGGAAGAGGCTACAGATGCGAGCGGGACGTTGAGATACAATTTGGTTTTGGGCCAGAAACAGAAACAGAACCAGTTTCATTCGAGTTCTTTGCACTCTTTGCTCATCTTGACGAGTTCTTTTTCAGCTTTTGTTTGGCTTTCCAAAAGGGGGCAGGGGCGGGGAGCACATGGTGCCAAAAATATTGGCAATTATCTGGAGGAGCTGTTAATTCAATTGGTTTATCACAAAAGGTGTGTGTGTGAAATGTGATTGCTTAGACGAGTTAATCCATCAGATAAGCGCTTTTACATTTATTCAATTAAATTAAATTCAATTAAATTAAATAACATTACTTCTTTGGTCCAGAGCTCTCTCTCTCTCACCATATGCTTCAATAATTCGTTACTTTGTCCAATAAAATTAAATTAAGGTTCAGGCATCGAGGCAAAGGGATGCTGGGTTGGCAACTCTTCTTCTCAGGAATAATTTGCATATATTGCCACAGCTGGAAAACGACAAGTACGACGGCAACAGAAGGAGTAAAAGCTATATGAAAAGAGGGCTAAAAGGATGTGGGGCCCAGCAGCAGATGCAAGTGAAGAGAGACCGAAATACAGAGCTAAAGGGAATATAATACGTAAACGGTGGTCATACAAATCCAAGTAGATTTTGATAATACCCTTTACATAAAAGACTAAGCAGTGAATAAACTATAGGAATTGAAATCTAGGAGTATCTTTAAGAAGAAACTGAAACTAATTTAATCAAGAAAGAGTCAAAATAGTATTTAAAGACAACAAATCCTATAAAAAACCGTAATTATAAGAAATTGTGTATGTTGGGAAAGTTTTTATTACATATTACACATTCTTTTAGATTTCAAACAATCAATTTTATTAATATATCAAAATAAACCCAAAACAATGGTATCTAGGAAGGAAAACTGCAATTGTAAAGCATATATAGCAATTCCTCATACCCCTAAAAAGGGTATATATCCAGGCAGAGGATAAGCGAACATAAGCATGCATCAAATCGACATCGTCGTCGTCTCCTTGTTTTTCATTGCAACGCAAAGAGGATGAAATGAAGGCGGTATGGGATCTGTTTCGGAGTCTTTTGCCATCGCATCATCATTATCGACAGCAAAACTAAATGCAAAAGAATTCAGCAAAGCGCCCCCTTGGCAGCAGTTGCTCCTTCATCTCCTCTGAATGCCGCCCGCTGGCTTTCAATCCTCGTCACAAGGTGGCCGCCAGAAGAAGGTGCAGCACGGTTAAGAGGAGTAGAAAGAGCAGGTTTGGGCAGAGATTGTGTTCCCTGTGATATATTCCTGGCAACGAGAACTGCTGCCTTTTGTATGCTGCCGCCGGGTTGCCTTGGCAATGTTTGTTTGCAAAGGATTTTGGAGGAGGCAGGGGGGGGGGAATCAAAAGCAACAGTGCCACCAGCTCATGTGTGGAGGACACATAGAAATGGTAGGCTGCAGGATTGCGGATAATCACATGTTCAACTTGGATTTGCCTTTGACGCTTTTGTCATCGCATTTTCATTTCCATTACGTAATTAGATAATTTGTTGTCGATGGATTCTGAAAGGCATTAATTATTTTGTGATATTTGTGATTATTGTGATATTTATACAAACAAATATAATCTTAGCATAAAGCCTATCTGCACTGAAATTTATATAATCTTGTTTAATATATTTTTCTGCCTTAATTATATATAGTAAGTCAGCCATTATCAGAGTTTTCCAAAGTTTATCAGCCACTGTAAGCAGACAAGCTTAATAAAATTATGAAGTATTTTCGACTTGTCTTATTAAAAACCTTAAAAAATACATCTTTAAAGTCTTTCTAGCATCTCGAATTAAATGTTTCAAAGAGCAATTGCCGAATGAATTAATTAGAAGCGGTCACAGACCAGCATTTAATTAGTTTATATATTATTTATGGCACCCAAAAGCTTTATAATTAGAGTGGCGGCTGTCTCTCTGCCTCCGAGTATCCAACGATTGACGGCGATATCTTTGACACGACAACTCCCCTTTTTCCACCGTCTTTAATTAAACAGTTAGCAGAGCGACGGCGACAGAGCCGCCTTGGTAATTTCACACAAAGGCAACCACAAACGCAACTAACAGAAGCGGAGGACGACGACGACGACGAGTGGGGGTTGTGGGAAAGGAAAAAAAGGGGGAAAATTGGGTGGCTGCAAGAAGAAGAAAAAATTGAAAGAGAAACTAAAGGATAAATTGACAAGCAGACACGAATACACACACAGCACACAGAGATACTCCAAACTTTTCGCCCGTCGAACCACAGATGAGCGCACTTTTGGCTGCCGCCTGACATGGCGAAAATGGTTTTGTGCGGATGCATGGATGGATGCTGGATAGATAGATAGATAGATGGCAGCTGGAGCTTGGGTGCCGCATGAGGATGAGGATGAGGATTCTGATAGGAATGGGGCTGTGGCACCGCCTGTTGGTAGCCGACTGCCTGGCGGCCATTTGCTTGAGTGTCTGGGCGCAAAACAGAGGGGGCAGCAATGGCAACAGCAATATCCACGGTCTGAGAACGTTCCTTTGCAGGAATCGATCACTGAGCGAAAAGTATGCAATATTAAATTTGTACATAAAGATTAAGCCAAGATCCTGTGACTTTTTTTGATATCTAAGTTAAAAAAATCCCTTTTCTGTATTTTAGAAACTGATTAATTTTTTATATAATATTTTGCAAAACATTAAACTAGATTTTTCCCAGTGCTTCTCCTTGTCTAAGCCGCGTAATATTTTGCATTTCGTGCCAGGACTGAGGCAGAACCAAGCGGCAGTTGGTCGCGAGTCGTCGCGAGATGAATCCTATTTACAAGGCACAATTCTGACTGAGTGCACACACATACACTCTGGGTTCTACATAAAGCAAGAAGGGGTCCTAGTGAAGAGCCTTAAAAAGAGGGCGGGGCAGGGGGCATGGGGCAGGCTGTCAAAGTCAGTAGAATTTGAGTGAACGACAGACGGTACTACGACGAACTGCAACGCAGCAACGTGCAACTAAGAAAAACCCAGTGGAGGAGGAAGGCAGCCGAAGGCTGGAAAAATGTGAACTGAAGCAAAGGTAGTGGCAAAGTGTTTTCCTTTTTTTTTTCTTTCTCCTCCCTCTCATGAGAGAGAAATATTTTCTAGTGCGCCATTGAAGGCAATTCGGGTTGTTAAGCTGCTTTTGCAGCCGTCAATTGTAACATGGAAACCAGTAGACAGGCAGATTTAATTGATTACAATGTAATGGTATGGAAAGGCAGTCAATATCAGAGGGTTTTCTAATGCCAAATCAATTTTATATTTATAGATGAATTCTTTGTTAATTTTACAAAGAAGGTTCCTGAAAATCCCCAGTACAAACTTTATGACAAGATGTTATAAGCAAATCTTGACCTAAATCATAATCTAATTATTATATTTCTTGTTAAAATACTTTACGACATTTAAGCAAAATTCTATCGAACTTTTAATATACAAATTTAGAAGAATTATTTGTGTATTTTAAATTCTGGGGAAAATCAATTAATCAGATTAACATAATTTCTTAAGAATTCATAGAGCATATTTTTTTCAATAAGCAACATAATCCGATTTCTCCATAATTTATGAGCAACAAAAAGTAGTTTGCGTGAAATTTGTATTGGAAAAGTTTGAATTTTAGCGATAAATATTTAGTTGATTTAATATGATTTTATTTCTCTTAATTTGAATTAGTTTTGCATAAAAAATTAATGAATCATTTGTCCACAAAAAGTAGTTAAAATGTAGATAATATGGTACCAAGATTTATGGTATCTACATTTGAATTTGTTATATATAAAATTGATGAAATAGGAAAGAGTAGTTAAAATATAGACTTATACGTTGTTATTTTTTTTTGCTAATATTTAATTCAAATATAAATCAGATATTCATCTTGCCGAACCTATTTAATTTTATTCGGGTTACATATCTCTTGGGCAGCATACAATTATTTACCTATTTTCTTTTTTTTAATAATGTATTTAAATTATGTATCTAAAATTATCCGTTCAATCCATATTTATCAGCATACAATTCACCTATTTTTTTTACCAATTTATGTATCTAAAATTACCAATCCATATTTATCGGGAGGACATAAAAAAATGTCTAATTGATTGGGAAGTATTTAGCACAACTCACACACATCATAATCCGTGTAATTTTAGCATAAATCCCATTCGAAACAAGAACTTGCAAATGAAAATGATTCGCATTGAGAAACTTTTGCCAAATCATGCGTTAATGGGATTTATAAACATTTTAACCACCGAGCAAAGTCACCAGACCACGAGAAGGACTCAGCCTCCCTTCCCGACGACGACGACGACATCATTCGATGTTTTTCGCTCCAGTAAATTTTCCTTTTGCCAAGTTGGAGCGACACAAAAAAAAAAATGTATATTTATATGCGAGACTAGGAGTCTGGAAGTGGAACTCGAACTGGTATGAAGATGGGACACTCTGGAGAGCTCCCAGGAACAGGAACAGGAGGCTGGAGGAAGCCTTATGCTTTCGCATATTTTATGTGCCGGTAAGTGTGTGTGTGTATATGTATCTGTGGCCCTGCTCCTTTGTTGTTTCATTTATTCGGTTGACTGGCATGACCTCAGGATGGCGACTCCTTTCCACCTAAAGCCTGCTCCCGCCCCTTTTACCGCCTCATTCCACAACAACAATTGCTAAGTAGGAGCTCTACGCTGCAGCAGCAAGCGGCGCCGCGGCATCGTCGTTTTCGAAATTTTCATCCTGCGACTCTATTTTTTTTTTTTTTGCAATCGCTGTTCTTCTTATTTTTACCCTTTTACAGGACATAATGGCTTCAGTCAGCAGTTGCACAGCAGGACACTCTCCTTAATCGCATTGAGAATGTGCATTACCTACCAGTTCTTAATGAAAAAGGTCTTATTGCTTAGCTTGAATAATATGAACATTTTTTTGAATAAAAGCTCTGCCTTTTTTTGGACCATTTTTATATAAGTGCTTACAAGGGTACAATATAGGGTAAATTTTGTACACATTATTCATAAAAATTCTCATGGATATTAAAAGAGCATATGAAATCAACCATAACAATTAACAATATTAATAATAAGCAAAGAATCTTAATTATAAAACTCCAAAAACTGATTTTACTTCTAGGAGAGTATCTGACCTTTCGGCCTTCAAGTCAATTGCTTTCCCATATTCTTGTTGTTGATTCTGCTTGTGATTCTACTTCTCCTTCTGTTTCTTTTTTTTGTGTTTGTTTCTGCTCCTGGTCCTACTGGTTACCCGGCACCTGACCCCCTCCGCTCGTCCTATTGTCACAGTTTGCAACAATGGCAGACGTGCGCGAGAATCGGACTCGAAAAAGGAGCCAAGCGAACAACTGCTGGAGCAGCAGCAGCATCATCATCACATCAACGTGGTGGGGTAAGGAGGAGCAGTAGCAGGAGGAGGCGAAGGCGGGTGACTGGCAGCCAGGGAGGATGCTGGTCCTAATGGAGGAGGCTGTGAGCACCACTTGCCTTCGCTTTGGCGTATGAACTGTTGATGGTGTTATGGCGATATGTCGCCGGCTACGGACTCAGCCCCCTCCCCGCTCCATTTCCACGTCAGCTTCACGCGTTTATAAGTAGAAGCATAAAAAAATGTTTGTGCAAAAAACGAAGAAAAACAATGCCCTCCCTGGCAGGACAGGATGATAAATACACAAAAGGAAAAATGTCAATTTTAGTAAAAAGCTTAAATAATTCATTAAAATAAATACAATTAAAAAAACGAAACTAAAATTTAAAAACAAGGAGTTTAGATAGATTTTTTTGATATGTTAAATTGCAACTATAATTTGTCAAACTGCAACTAATTATTATTCTCAGTGCAAAGAAGGACACTGTGACAAAAGGAAGTAGATGGAGGTGTGGCTGGCTAGCTGGCTGGCTGGCTGCCTGGCTCCTCGTGGAGCGGAAAATGAAATAAAAATCGATAAGTAGAGGCACGTTTGAATGCTCACCCCCAAAAAATACTCCACTTTTACCATGGGGAGTGGAGCAAGTGGTAAGCAGAAGACTATGATTCCACTGGATGCCTCGTGTGTGTATTTGTGTGTGTATACTTGTGTATTGTTTGGCAAATTCTTTGAAACGTGCTACTCCCCCAGCAACTCCTATCCGTTGGGAGTTATATTTTGTATATTCTTGCCATGTCTCTGCTCTGTCTCCCTTCCTTGGGACTCACCCTATTTTGCACAATTAGATGTCATTTAATGCTTGATAATTCGCTTAATGACAGGAACAACAACAATTATATCCCAGCTGAAATTTAAATTTGTTCTTGTCGAAGGTTGGTATTATTTCATGCAGTTAATTTTACTTATTATAAACAGGGAAAGCAGCTGGTATCTCCTCAAAAAACACTCAGATTTAATTAATTATAGACAGAGAATATTGAATGTAAAAGTTCCACATTAGATGATTTAATTCAATGAAAGTGCACTAGAGTCAATACAAAAGCTGTGGAAATACGCTCAATTGGAGACACACAAGTTACCCAGTGTCAAGGCTTCAATTAGTTAAATGGAGTTGTTATCGCCTAAATTGATCCACAATTCAACGTCTGGAGCTCTATTGTTGCAATTACGGATAATGCTGGCGCTGGCATTAAATATTCATTAAACGACAGGCAAAGTGATAAAAATGAGTGACGGGGAATCAATCGATAGTAGGACGTAGAAATACGAGTATTGATTAGTTTCCACCGCGACACCAAAGGCAACAGTTGGCCAAAGTACCAGTTGCCTGCTTTGGACACGAAATTTGTAAATTAATTGCATACTCCTGCTCCAAACAGTCCGCCAAAATCATTAACACATCTTGCGGGCAGCTCTGTTTGGCTTTGCCGGCAACTCTCTGCGGTTGCCGTGGTGCGGTTTGGTAGCTTTTGCTGCGGTTATTGCCACAAACTCAAATGTCAGGACCTGCCCGACGCTCGTCAAAGCCAGGTTGAACCGCACAGCCTATAAGCGGTCCGTGTGTGTGTGAGTGCGTGTTTGGGGCTTTGTGTGTGTTTATGGCCAATTGAAAATGCATTATTCACGTCTCAAATGAACAATTCCGGCAGCCGTTCGCTGTGGCGCCGTGAAAACCAACCCGTGTTGCTAAGAAGATCTCCTCTCCCCCTCCCCATAGTCTCACATGTCACCCACTTTGCTGTGGCCCAAATCAAGGCAATCCGGGCAATCTTATGTAGCTACAACAACAGGCCTGCACAGTACACGCACCCCAAGGCGACGGCAAGAGTATCTAATGGATACCAGGCCAGACAGCTGCAGGCAGGCACTTATTCAAGTACAGTGGGCACTGGCAACGGCAAAAGGGGATTTTATTTAGTAAGCACAAATCCCTAGATCTTATATAGATCTTATACTAGTCATGAAGCAATAATTTAATCTGCCTTGCCGTGGCCATAATGACTCCCTTAACTGCTGATGGACTTCCCACGTACAAGTGTGTGTATCTGGCGGTTCCAATTAGCGCACTCTCACTGTGGCCCGCGTGTCTAATGGTTACCTATTCTCCTAGCCAAGACGAAGGGCCATCGAACGAAAAGGTGCCACCACAATCTCTGTATCTGTATCTGTATTTGTATCCGTGCCTCTTTCTGCTCTGTATCGGTATTTGGATTCGTGTGTTTGTGTGTGGGCGACGAGTACATCAAATTGTGTTTATGTGTTTGTGCCCACCAGCGAAGAAGAAACAAAAAAAAAAAATTGTATCTATATCCTATTTGTTGGGGGGTAAAACGGGGTGCGGGGGAGCGACTTTTATAGGGTCACACGAGCGCGCATTTCTTCACAATTCACGACATCGTCAAATGTTGTTGCTGCACTCGAAATAAAAAGGAGACCTACTTCAAGAGCATTTTAATATTAAAAAAATAATTTAAAGAATATAAAAACTATTATTTCTGATAGGAAATCCTTAATATTAGAATAAAGTATAGAGCCTAAAAACTATTTGAGCTTGGAAATCCTTATCTGCTTAGAGAGAAATATTCTTGGAGTCGAAACCCAATTGTTTATCTGATAAATATTTGGTTTTGTAAACATTTAATCAAAAAAAAAAACCGTTCTATTTTTTAGGCAAATTATTATATATTTTAATAGGATATAGAAAGTAGCTTTTTAAAAAGTTTTATTCTTGTAAAAAGAAACTTTTTTTTAAGATTTTTTAAGATTTATAAATATAATATTTTAGACATTAAAAATGGACTCTTCTTAAGGTACTCTGTAATTCCTTCCCGTGTTTTTTTTTTGTTTGGGGCCTCTGTTGCTTGATAGCTGCAAGTGTTGGTATGTGTGTGTGCGTGTGTATCTGTGTGTGCCATGTTATATATTGACGTATCTGAGCCTCAAGACGTGCGCTTTACACTTCTGCGCCCCAAAAGCCACCAACAACAACACCAGCAACAATAACAATAATAATAACAGCAACAGCAACAACAACAACAGCAAGAAGAGGCCAAACACCATTTGCACGCGTGCTCTTTCCGCTCTTCGCACGAGAAGAGGAAGCGTGAGAAGAGAGTGAGCGAGTGAGAGGGCGAGGGAGGCGGGGCCATGGCCCAGAGGCATCTTCGAGATACTCACTAAATATTTGCGGATAAATGGTGAAAATTTTGACTGCTTTTTATGCCCTGCTCCACGCGGACGAAGTGGTGTTGCTGCTCTACGCTTCTGCTTTTGTTGCTTTTGGCCCATTAAAGCGGCCAGAAGTTAATTCACTCCCACCCTTTGATTCTTTCCCTTTCTCACTGGCCCGTTTTACGGTTTGTTTTGCTTTGGTTGCTTTCACTTCACATTCGGTTCATTAATTTGCATTTCTCGAGAGTCACAATTAACATTTAGCGGCAGCGGCAGCGAAGATAACGGTAACAGTTATGGTTGCGGCGGAAGGACAACAGCGACTACGACCACGATTACGAATATGGCCACATTCATCTCATCGCGAGCCCGGCGCGTACGTGAGACTAGAAGCCCGACTGATTGCACTCGACATTTTTATATCCCGATGCGAATACGATATCCTGGCACTGCTGCTGCTCTCGCGTCCTTTGCCGTTGTTGCTGTTGTTGTTTCGCGCGCGAAGCCAAGAATGAGAATGAGAAAGAGAACGGGCAATCTCCGACTCGAGACCGAGACCGAGACCGAAAAAAAAAACAACAGAGAAGCGCGCGTGGTGGTGGTCACACTGGAAAAATACCATAATAACACGCAGCGGGAGAGAGCGGTGTGGAGTGCAGGGGAAAGGAGAGAGTGCAGAAAAATCGAAACTAAATAGAAGCAAGAGGGCAGCGGCTGTGGCGGGTCCGCAAGGAGACGTGTGCGGTGCACCAAACACGTAAAATCACTTAGGCCCCCAGAAACAAAAGGCCCCAGAGAGAGTGAGAGAGAGCGGCCAGGAGAGCGACGGTGCTGGGCAGAGCGAGTGTGTGGGAGGGAGCAACAACAAAGGACCCTAGGCGGCGTTGCCAGATGCAAAGGGCTGCGCTGGGCTCGTCATGATAACAGGTGGTAGCACTGTTTTTCCGCTGATAAGGTTAACGCAACATAATAAATAAACTGATAAAATAACATCAAACATTTTATATGAGTATTTAATACAGCAAATATTCCCACAGTACCAATCATAAAAAACAATAGAACTATGAATTGAATACAATACAAATACAATTTAAATTCCCTGGGGCTCGTTTTCTTTATTCTTTTTTGTTGTTTCCCACAATACAGTAGACCTTCTGTAATATGAACTCTCTTATAACAATAACGTCAATTGTTTATGGAAATATCACAGCTTGATAATTGGTTTTGGTATTATTAAAGTTAGTTTAAATAATTTCCTTTTAGAGTTACTTGTTACAGTAAAGACATACGTTTTTCAATAATTAACTCTAGCCAGATTGTATTATATGATAAAAAAAATTCATAAACATTATTTTCCTCGGTCGCCAAACGCCACCTGGCGTTCACCTTTGGCGCTCTATTCGTTATGAGCTGTAATCATCAAATAACAACGGTTAACCGACAAAAAATGAAACGAAAACTACTTTAACTACACTCTCTCCAACTCTCTCTTCCGAACGCAGCACGTGAGGCCGGAGAGAAACAGAGAGCAGATTGGGGCTCTCACGCGCAGCCACCACCGACACAATAACAACAAATACAGCAAATAACGGTAACAACAGGGAGCACATCAAAAAGCAACCCTCAAAATTGTGTACAGCAATAACAAAAACAAGCGGCGCCCTCTCAAATGAATCAAAATATGGATATGGATTATAATGCGAGAGTAAAAATGGGGCACAAAGCCCGCACACACACACACACATAGGCAGTCGTCAAAAAGGATGAAATACTACAAGTTTCTCTTCTCGACATTTTTATTTCCTTTTTTTTCTCTCGAGACTTTTGGCAAAAGTTTATGGGTAATTTTACAGTTGCCGACAGCAATTTGCATTCACAAAAAGGCAAATCAATTTGTTGAAACCTGTTACAAAGGGGCTGAATATGGCTGGCAATAAACACTTCTAGCCATCTCATTCCCGCACTCAATCAATCGAAGTGTGTACACACTCATTTGAGTGGTGTTCAATCACAATACAATTAACATTCATGTGTTTACTCACAGGCAAAAATCTCACGCACTAGATAAACTACATAGCTGAGTATAAAGTCAACAATAAAGCTGGCGTGAAATAGCAACAGAGATTCCCACACACACACGCAGTCACACCTTGATATTTTTTCCCGTGCTATCATCATCAAACAGAGAATATCACGGTATCAAGGTAAGTACATATGTATGTATTTATGTATCTGTCTGATAGGAATTTGTATCTAGGAGATTGGTGAGCCTGTGGTGGTGTAATTAACCAACATTAAAGGACAATGACTCCTGGGAAACGTCTGGAATTCAGCCGTATTTGTTGAGATGATGGTGCAGACAGTGTGGATACATTTGTTTGTTTATACTTATTTTCTTTAATATATGTACATCAATATAGGAAATATTAAATATAAATTCGTTTAGTTAGAAATTTACGGAAATGCCTTGGAATCTATAGAACAACATATTGTTGTTTCTTTTGCAGGAATTTCGCATTCATTTGTCTAAATATTTTTAGTTGGCTGAATTTCCAAAGTTGCGGCAACAAATTGTTGCCCCCGGGGAGGAGGTCGGAGGCGACTATTGAATTGTAATGATTAAAACAGCCGTAGGATAGCTTTTTCCAATACTACATACTTTGCGAATAAATTATTATATTTCCCATTTTCGCTTTACCCCTCCCTCATATGCGTTTTGTGTTTTATATTCCAATTTATGTCGTTCTCATTGGACTCCAGTTAAATTCACAGCATTTTGAACAAACTAATTATTTTGCTACCAATTATAAATTTCCGCTTGGCAATAATAATTCAGATTCCCAAAAAATAAATACAACAACTTTACCATCATTTAAATGCATTTCCAGATACAATTTTCCGACAGGTTTATGGGGTACACATAACAGATTTATTTACCTGGAATGACAAATCAGAAAAGAGAAATTTGATTAAGATTATGTTTATACACAAATGAACTCGAAGCAAATATCATTGAAATTAAGCAAAATATTGAAATTATGACATTTATCTTATAAACCAATTAAACCGTAATTTCTTAATCGAGCCTTAATTGAGGAA
The DNA here is from genome assembly GCA_008042675.1 of Drosophila seguyi. NCBI lineage: Eukaryota > Metazoa > Arthropoda > Insecta > Diptera > Drosophilidae > Drosophila > Drosophila seguyi. Next base: position 2,638 of record VNJU01004965.1, on the reverse strand, counting down.
TATATTATAAATGGCTCAATACCTTATGACAACGCCCTCATGTTCCTCACAGTCCCTTAAAGTGCTCTTAATAACACTTTGTAAAATTAAAACCCATACTTGGTGGGGTCAATTAGCGATGCAGCCCAATCATGACTGAGATTCGCACTGATTTCTCTGCCATCACCAATTGTGAGTAGAAATGGCTGTGAAATTAAGATTTCCTACTTAAGCGCAATTAAAATTAACTTCAAATGAAATCGTTAAAACTGACGCCCATTAGGGGAGTGGAAAAGGGCAAACGAGGGAGAAGCGCTAGCTTGACCAGCAACTCCGCCCCGGAAACCCAAGCCAGAGCCTGGCCCCCTCTCGGAATCAGGCAGTCGGATCTCCCAAAAGCCAGACAGAATCCCCTTCCTTTGGAACTATACTACCCAGCATCTTGAACAGGGCGGCGTTGAATGCGGCGCAATCAATTTGTCGACTAATTGACATACATCAGCCCAGTGAAGTGTGCTTAAAGCGCAATGAGAAATTATATTTTTAGCCTCGGCAGCGCTCCTTCCCTTTTTTTTCCCCTCGCTGGCTATATATTGGACGACTTCAGGGCAAGTCAAGTTCTGCCATTCGGCGGGGTAAATGGGAATCAAAACGCGAAAACTCCATTAAAGTGGGCATCGACAAGGCGACGACTGGGTCTGGACATGAGGAGAGGTCATGAAGCACAAGAAATCAAAAGCCAACTACAAACCCCTCATAAATCTTGATCATAATATTTCCCATTATATGTATGTGCCGCTGGAGGCAGTTCAATTGAACTGAGAGTGAACTCTAAATGGTTATTATAAGGGGAAATGTGAGCAGGATTATGTACGAGATTTAATCTCAGCATTATAATTTTGCTTATTCAATTAAGCGTTGTTCTAGTTATTTTAATATTTATTTAAATAATGCAAAAGTACAAACAGCTGCCTATCCTTGGGTATCCTTGTGATGTTATGCAAAACTGTTTCTATTCTTTCAATAACTGCAAAAGGTTCTTATTTAATTTTCATTTAAATTTGGTGGTGCCCCCAAAATCAAAGAGCAGGGCAGGCTATTAATAGAAGTCGTCAGTTGATGTACTAATTTTTCAGTGAGCCGCACATCCCATTGCCATTCGGATCTGCATTCCGATTTCCACTTCCCAGTTCCACTTTCCCGTGCCATCGCCTTTTGAAATCCCAGAGCTGTCTGTTTGTCACTCAGCATATGGCGGGGATAATTAGTTTGCCTTCAGTGCCGGCTCCCCCCCCCCCCCCCCCCCCCCCCCCCCC
>VNJU01004946.1:0-40691 GCA_008042675.1 Drosophila seguyi | reverse complement strand
GAATATACATATAAGAATATATATAAGAATTTATGTAAATCTATTGAGCCGCTGCAGCTATGTAATGTCAACAAGTTGGTCTGCCTATAGTCTAAAAATAAACAGCACTTGAGCGCTAGGTGTAGACATCTGCGTGGGTTTTCAACCCTTAGATAAAGATGCAAGCGGTTCTGTAGCATTTTCTTAAAGATAAGGAATATCGTGCAGTGGAAAATTCCTGCATATAGATAAGCTCGTTCCCATGTCTGGGAGCATATGACCACTGCGTTGGTCTAGTTACACATAAGATTAGAATATGTGAATTTCATGTTAGCTACCTAAGCTAGGACTTTAAGAAATAAATTCAGTTTGAAATATCAACTCACGAGTGAAGGTCTTTTTATTGGGATCTTTCACACCCATACTTTTTAATCCCTAGAACAATGTTTAGAGTGCAAACATTTAAAACTTAAATGTGCTTCTATTTGTCACTGCAAGTGCGTATGCCGTTACCCGTCTTGTTATTATAAAGTCTTTGGTACTTCAGTCTGATGAGAGGTGTGAAAAATATGGACAAAGTTGTGATTAAGAGAGGCTCAAAGGGCTGCATAAAATATTCAAAAACTATTAGGAAAACTCGGTCTCACTCTCAGATCTCATATGTGTATGAATGTCTCTAGGTATAGGATATAAAACAAAAAAAAAAACATTCAAGAAGCTCCGGAGCAATGATAAGAAGTACAAACGTAAAGATCAGCGATGAGAACATAAATTCATTCACACAATCCGCAAATTATTTAAATAATATCAGTATTGAAACCAAGTTATATATGCTTGTGTGTAGCCCAAACTAAAAACAAATATTGTTTATAAATGTCTAAATATATTTGAGTGTGTTTGAGTGTGTAAATGTGAAATAAAGTTCAATAAAGTTTTTCCCGGGAAATCGTTTTTTTTTTTAGCGTTATTTGTTTCTCATTATTTTGCTCAGTTCAGTTAAACTTACGATTAATAAGAGTCGGTTAAGGGCTCGCAAATGAAGCGCATTATTATAAACAGGTCACTCACCTTATAAAAAACGTCTGGAACATATTGTTTGTCTGTGGACTCGCGCACATAGCCCAGCTCGGGCGCATCCTTAGTGGGTATCAGGCATTTATCACGCACCAAAGCCATGCACTGAGCCGATACCGCATAGCCTTCCATGTGCACTTGTTTGGTTTTATCTCCTAAAAAAACAAAAGAAACCAAAACAAATTGAAGACGAATTGATAAAAATTGGCACGCTAGAATATGCTTACCCGTTACACAAATGGTCACAAACTTTGAGCCAAAGACGCCATTGGAGGCATATTTACAGGGATTCGGATGGCGATTCTGCAGCTCGCCGGCTGTGATGCACTCCTGGGCCGTTATAAAGTGCGACTCGATGCCACGAATCTGCTTCACAGTGCCGGCACTAGCATCCTCCGTGATGAGATCAGTAAAAATCCAACCAATCTATTGAAAAAATTTACAATAACCATTGATCGTGTTAATAACTTTGTTCCTTTACCTTCTTCAGTCCCAGGGCATTGGCCACGGCATCCACATCGTCGGCACCCTCATCCGGCTGAATGTTGATCGAGTCGCGCGTTGACTCCTGAGGCGGCTCATAGATGGCTGCCACCTTTGCCCGAATGCCAAGCGGAACATCCGTGTGCTGCTCGTAGGTCCCATACAGATAGCCCATACGCTGATGACCGGTGGTGCGCCAGTAGTTAAGGAATCGCTCAACAATCTTGGTATTCTCGAACATAACATTGTCTACGTGACGGTAGGTCTGACGGTTCAGAGTGATGGCAGACGGCTGACACTTGGAACAGATGCCCTTGGGCCATGGCGGATGCTCGCGACAGCCGGGCTTGATGCGGCAGTTGATGTCATCGAAGACAAAGTACTTTCCTTGATCCATGCCCGAAGTCTGTTTGCGTATGTACGAATGGAAGGACAAGTGCTTAATGTTATGCTCCTTCAGATACGCCTCGTTGTATGGCTCCAGGGCGGAGCAATGGACGCAACGGCCGTTGGCATTATGATGGCAGCTGCAACAACAACATTTTGGCTTATTAGTGAACTAAATATTTCGGTGGAAACGTAAAGCTTACAGCTTGCTATCGCGTTCCCGCTTAATGGTGCCATCCGCCTTGCTTAGCAACTGATCAACCTCATCCTCGACCACATTGATGGAGGGACGTGCACTGTTTAGGTTTGGGTTGCTGTTGATTGCCTTTTCACTGGTCTTAAACGCCTGGCTGTCCAAGACAGTGGTGCTAGTACGCTGAAATTTATTTAAAATCCATTTTGTAATACTGCTTCGACAGCTAAGCGACTTCAACTTACGCGAGACGATGTGCCAGCCATCTGTTTTAAGTAGAGCAAGTCACCATGCTTCAGGGATGTGCCCACCAGCTGGCTGCCACTGGCCTGCAGCTCTGTAAGGAAGCTGCGCTCCTTAAACAGCCCAAATCCATCAACCTTCAGCGCATGCTGGACGCTGTCATAAAGCTGCTTCAGATTTGATTTGGGCGAGATCTCGATGCGTTTGATGCCCTCCGCAGACTGAACGCGAATTAGCTGTAATGGAAATCAAAATAAATTATATAATTAGTAATTAATAAAAAGCTGGCGCATTAAGTTTCGTTACAACCGACTGTTTGCATAACACGAATAAACGATGGCGCACAAAGGCGTAGGCGAAATTGCGTTTCTTGTAGATGAACTGCTCGAGTAGTAGCGGGGCACTGGCCATGTCTGGTTGGGTTCGGTTGGGTTTGTGTTTGGGTTAGGGGGATGTGGCTTGGGTATGGATAAGGACGATGGCTTGGGCTTGGGTTGGGTGTCAAGTGTAGCTATAAAGCTACCAAAGCCTGAAAGGCTTTTCTATTTAGTGTTTCGGACTGTACGTCATGCAGGCGCGAACTTGACTGTGAAATTTCGTTGGCATCGCAATTAAAAACAAATGCAAACCATTGCCAAAAAGAGCGCTGATGTTAAAAGAGATTAATTTGCACTTTAACAAAATATTTAAGGTAATTGCGGAATATTAAAACCAACTAAAATTGATCGAAAAACAAAAAATTTACCAAAGAGAACCTATGGCTTAAACTTTAGTTTCTTACCCTTATCTTCACTATTTATTGATATATTAATATTTAATACCGTGATTCTATTGTCTATTTTACAATATTTTTGCGTTTACTGTTTCCAATACGTCACTTTTAATTGTAAGCCAGCCGAAAAGTACAGTGAATTTCTTTGAATGCAGCCTAGAACTGTTTTTTAATCGCCAGACACACACCGCACACCCATCGTATCCGCATTGGCACTGCGCTTTGTCTGGTGGATGAACTCACTTCGCTTGCAAGTAATTGCATGGCCACAAATTAAAGGTATTAATCATTTATTTAGGCTTCGGAAGTTTCAATCCCCCCTCCTCCCGTAGCTTCACCCCCTTTCGCACAGACTCTTACACATTCGCAAATCTACAAGTCATGGTACGGTCTATTTTCACTTTCCGCACTTTTGGCCGCCGCATTAGGCAATGTACAAGTTTCCAAACTAGCCGAATGCCCCAAAATGCACATTTCACCTGCATTATCACAAGAAAGTATTCTTGTTGCTCTTTAATTTATTATTTGCAAAATAAAGTGCAACAACAAAACCGTCCTGGTTTGCCGGCTTTTCGGGTTACGTGTCCCCACACAGCGGCCGGATCACAACGCACACACAGCCAACATGGTTCTTTCTTGCGCGGAGCATACTTTAGAAGCATACTTTAATAATTGTTATCAACAATTTACTTACAATTTTGTCAGGCATTGACATTGCGGCTATTGTAATTTTGTTTCTCCCTCGCACAGCTGATAGTAGGGTTGTTGATAATATATCAAAATATCAATATATCGATATTTTTCTAAAGATGATACTTATCGTAAATTTTTTTTGCTCAAATATCGAAAATGCGATATTTTTGTATACATGAAAATACTAAAAGTGCTTAATAATCCTATTATTTTATCTTATTCTTCACTTAAAATTACTCACCAAGCAAACCTAGACCGAGCTTAGTGTGAATAAAATTTCTACAAACCAGCCTAGTGGGAGAAAATTTAAAATGTATATTTTTCCCCCAAATATCGATATTTTTTTAACTACTTATAAAATATATATACAAAAAATATGAAAGCTATCAATAATCAATGCTGCCCAATTTATGGTGATCAATTAAAATACCAGATGTCTTGATAGCACTTGAGCGGAATATTTAAAATTTGTTATGGAAAACAGCTTTCTTAAAATGAATAAGTACATTTTTTAACTTCTTACAAAATTTAACGCAATAATACAGTATTACTTGTGCACATGTGTTAATATAATTAGCGGCTTGCAGTTTTACAAATATTTAACTAATTTACTACAACAATTAACAAATCGCATTCGGCATTCTAGTGGAAGACAGCAGCTAAAGAAAGCAGTGGAGGTGACTCCAGAAGCTCCCTCGAATTTCAATCGTACTTCAGGTTTCCCATGCAAATGTACTTTATGTCAACATAGTCATCGATTCCGTGCTTGGAGCCCTCCCTTCCCACGCCGGATTCCTTCACACCGCCAAACGGTGCCTCTGCTGCGGATATGATGCCCTCGTTGACGCCGACCATGCCCACTTCCAGACGTTTGGCCACGCGGAAGACCTGCTGCAGATTTTCACTGTAAAAGTAGCCGGCCAGGCCTCTCCTAGTGTCGTTGGCCTTAGCCACAGCCTCTTCTTCGTTGCGGAAGCGGATGATGGAGACAACCGGGCCGAAAACCTCTTCCGTATACAGTTGAGCCGTGGGCGGAACATCTGTGACTATGGTCGGCGCGTAGAAGAGGGAGCCAATATCGCTCAGGGGCTTTCCTCCCAGGATGATATTCGCATTCTTGGACCTTGCATCCTCCACGAAACCGCTGACCTTCTTGAACTGCATTTCATTGATGAGAGGTCCTATCTGAACTTCGCATCCCTGGCCATCGCCAATCTTCAATGCCTCCACGCGCTTCTTCAGCTGCGTCACGAACTGGTCGTAGACGCCGTCCTGGACAAAGAATCTGTTGGCGGAGACGCAGGTCTGGCCGCAGTTCCGGAACTTGGAGGCCATGGCACCATCCACAGCCTTATCCACATTGGCTGAGTCGAAGACAATGAAGGGAGCGTTGCCGCCCAGCTCCAGGCATACCCTCTTGATGCCATCAGCAGAATTGCGGAACAGCAGCTTGCCCACTTCTGTGGAACCGGTGAAGGAGATGCCCCTGACATCCGGACTCTTGCAGAAGAGATCGCCAATGGGAGCCGCCTTGTTGGTGGTCACCACATTAATCACGCCCTTGGGGATGCCCGCATCCTCTGCTAGCTTTGCCACCGCCAGCGCCGTGAGCGGTGTGTCCTCGGAGGGCTTCACAACCACGGTACAGCCAGCGGCAAGAGCAGCTCCTGCCTTCCGCGTGATCATGGCCATCGGGAAGTTCCAGGGCGTGATCAGGGCCGCCACTCCGATGGGCTGCTTCATAACTATTATCTCGCGATTGGGCGTAGGACTAGGCACAATCTCGCCGTAGATGCGACGAGCCTCCTCCGCAAACCATTCCACAAAGGCGTTGCCGTAGGCCACCTCTCCTTTGGATTCGTTGATGGGCTTGCCCGACTCCGCCGTCATTATCTCGGCTATCTCCTGCGAGTTCTGCTCGATCAGTTTGTGCCACTTCTGCATAGACGAGATAAGATAAGCAGGGAGTTTAGCATTTAATCAAATACAGAAGTGCTGAGAAGTGACCTACAGTCGAACTTTTCTCTTAGATAAGAAAAAACTCACTTTAAGCAGATTGGAACGATCCTTGGCGGTCAGCGACCGCCACTCCTTGGACTCGTAGGCCTGCTTGGCAGCATTGATAGCCTTCTGAGCATCCGCTACTGTCATATTTGGGACCTCTCCAATCACCTTCCCGCTCGACGGATTACGGACCTCAAAGGTGCTAGCATCGCTGGATCCAACCCAAACGCCGTCCACCAGAGCTTTGTTCTGGAGAAGAGCCGAAAATCCGCGCATCCTGCCGAAGTTGCTGAGACTGCTGCTTCCCTTCAGTGCGACGCAGCTGAGCTGTCGCCACATTCTGCCGGCTGTTTAATTAAACGAGAAACAACTCATTAGCAAATGGCTACTAATCGATTATAAACACCGGCGCTCTCGCTCTCTCATACCTTCGTGACACCTGTTGTGGGGGGAAGGGAGAGTTTGACGGGTTTATCTTATCTACGCCGTTATCGGAAAGACTCAGAGGGTGTCAAGTGCAATATCTGCTCTATGGGGGCCTTTGATTGGATTTAATTGATTTTAATTCGATTCGCGACAATTCGTGCAGTGCAGTGTGCCCACTTGGCTTTCCATTTTGAAATTCACCAGAATGGTGGTTTTTTTCTTTGGCGACAACTGGTCACACCTAAATTGACAAAATGTATTAACTACGTTAGAAATCAAAACTGTTTTTTTTTAAATAAAATTTCACAATTAATTAAATTGAATACTTTTGTATATGTATAAATATAGCAGTTACTACAAATTCGTCTACATTTTGTTTATCAACCGACTCAACGAAATCGAAAAAAAAAAGTATCGACCTCAGTTTCATATCAGTCAGCTTCTGATAGGCCAAAGGGCGGTAACCGTTTGACTTTCAAAAAGAAAAAGGAAGAAAAAAAGAAAGTCCATCGTTTGCTTCCTGATTCCCATTTTAGACATTTCTTTACCGCGATTTTAAGGCAGCGCCACTTGTCCAACCAATCTTTGGAGAATCGCTGCCTTTCGCCCGATCTTCCTCGATCTTTTTTGCATGCGCCGCCGCCGCCACCGTTCCAACAAGAAGCCGGAGTGTGCTCCATTTATTATGACTTTGCAGTCAGGCAGTCAGCTAGCCAGGCATCACGACCATAGATTTCACATATGCCGGCGGCAGCGGTTCTAGCAGAAGATGGGCCTCCCAGTCCATCGTCCACACTTGACCAAAAAAGTGATACTTTCGTCCTTGAAGTTGGAGAATTAAGTTGATTTCTTTAACAAAAATTTAATCGGTTCTTTATTTTTCTTAAAACAATTTAATAACGTATTAAAAAAACAATGAATAAACCCTTCAAAATAAAACCAAATATACGATAGTGTATCATACATATATAATATATGTGTATTGGTTTTCCCCATAAAAATGCTAAAAAAGTATCTTTTTTTTTTATTACACACATTTCATGAAAAATATTTCTAATTCTTTAAAATATATACTTTTCGTTGACTGCATTCTTTGCATTAGACAGTGGCAGGTTCTGCCTACTGGGCTACTGGTTATGTAGCTTCCTCCGCGTGCGGCTCACCTGGTTTAAGGCTTCCCTTTCGCCCGGCAAACCTGCAATCTGTGTTGCAAATTTTGTCAATAAATTTCGGCTAAGAATGCCAAAATAGGCGGACACAAGCCACACGGACATCATAACTGTTAAGATAAGATTGCCTAGATGGCGATCGCGATTCGCTGGGACGCAGGCTCTGAAATGAATTCAATTAGTTGTGATTTAGAACTAATTGAAAATGCGTCTAGCTGGGGACTAGTCGTGCTAGCCGCTGCCTGCGCTGCTGGCTGCTGTCGATAGGTGTTTAAGTTATTTGTCTTAAGTGCTGCCGGGAGGTGTGTGTGCTCCTGTCCAATTCCAGACTGATCGGGATTGAACAGCACTCGTAAAAAAAGTAGACCTATGGAGTGAAATAGCATTACAATTAGTTAAGTTTATTTTAATATGTTTGATTTGGCTAATTAACCATTTAGAAAGAGTTTTTTATATAAATTCGATATAATTTAATATTAAAAGGTGGTTTAATATAAACCAAAACAATGATTTAAAAGAATTAAATATCTCCACCATCAATTCAGGTATTCCATTATACCTGAATAATCAATCATAATAATTATAATATTTTATAATATTTTGTTTATTCGAATTTAAAAATATGTTTACTTCAGCCCTTTTTATAACCTTGTTATATATTATATATTACCTTCAAAAAGTAACTAAAATGTACTTAGACTTTCTAAAAATAAAATTACTCTTAGACGTTTATTAAAGAAATATAATAAATACGGTACTCATTACTAGGTAAACACTTTCTAAACTCTGGTAAAGACTTTTGCAGAGTGTCCCTAGTAGGATGAAAACACCTTGCTTGGTCTGCCCCATCAGGAGCCCAGCTAATGAAGTAGTCAATCAACGCTCAGACGAATCTAATGTCTGCTTAACTGCAATTTTGACAAGTTTAATGCGCTGCCATGGTTGCTGTTTATGGGTTGGAGACCCTTCTTCGTTTTTATAGGTACTTTCCGTAGGCACAAAACAATTGATAGCCCAAAATAGGCAGCCTTGTGCCTTTTGTGCCGGCTAATTGTAATACGAAATCATAACACGCCATAAAAACGACACAAAGAGCGGCGAGCGATCGTATGGGATCGCCTAAGACCGGTTCTTGGGTTGCCGGTCCTCTTCTGGATGCCCAAGACGCCGCCACCGCCGCTGATGTCGCTGGCAGCTGGTCAATGGAAACAATGATGAGACCCTCTCTCTGTGTCGCTCTCTGCATCTTGGAGGATTCCTTTCCATTCCACGAGGCCCTCTAACGCGGAGCAGTCGAGCCATAAATCATGTTTGGAAACACGTTCCTTAACGCGAAAATAAAACATCTGTTGTTTCTGGTCGGATCTGATCTGGTTGCTGCCGCCTGGCAGCTTTCTTAAAAAAGGACAAAGGACTCGCAAGCTTAGGGCGCAAACTGGTTGCCAATTGTCCTGGCAATATGGCAGGATGGCAAGAAAAACAAAATAGCAGCAGCAGCCGCCGCCGTTAAACAGATAAATGTCGTGATCGACACACGCAACAACAGCCACAGCAGCTGCTGCTTGGAATTACCTACGGGTATCCTTGGCCAGGTTACAAATTAACCCATTAGGATCACACAGGCCAGGTCTTTTTTTAAGACACATACATCTTCTTATCAGGAATTGTTTATAACAATTATTAATTACCATAAAAAAGTTTTAAAATCTAAATTTATTTTGTCTTTATTACTTTTAAAAGGTACTTAAAAAGTTTGTTTTATATTATGCTGAGTAATAGTAATAACTAAGTAATTATAAAGCAAAAACATCAAGGGGTTAACTTGAAAAGTGACTGCAGGATAATAGCTACTTTGGTTATTCACCGCCACTGCTCCCATTTCGGCTCCCTCTGTTTCCAATCCCTGTCCCGAGGGATCCTGTCCTGTTTTCCAGTTCCTTGGCACGTGTGCTCCGCGATCGGTGATGCAGCTGCTCCGAAGTCAAGACGCAGGGAAATCGAATAAGGACGAAGACGAAGAAGGAGTTAGAGAGCAGCTGCCAGTTGTTTTTCACTTTGAATGTCCCTGTTCAGAATCGACACGTCCTCAATCCTACGTCAGCAGATTAGCTCTGTCCGGATGGAAGCAACACGTGTGCGATTGTGACTGTGATCCGGGATCGCGATCGGTATCGGGATGGCTATTCTTTCCCCTTGGCAAACCTATTTTTTTTTTTCTAAACAGGGGATCCCCGCAGCCCGGCTTAATTATTGTTTACCTTCGCATCAAGGTTACGGCATTATGATTATGCCCTACTTGATTATTATTTCATAATTCCGCCGCCCATTGTGTGTGTGTGTGCTTCTCTACTTTCCCCTGTGGTAGGCAGGCATCAGCATGTCCTGGCATGCAATGGAACTCGATCCCGTTGTCCTTGAGCCGCACCAACGATCCCTTAACCGTAGCCTTTGTTGTCCTTCCCGATACATATACGAAAATAATATTGCCTCGCCAACCCCAAAAATTTCAAACAAGGTAACACCCCGGAAAAGAAAGATGCCAAGACGCTGCTATGGAATCGAAATACCCTTCAAAATTAAGTGAAAAGTGATTCGCTAACGAGTGCTTTTGTAATAACTACACATTTTTATGATGTATTCAAGCGGATCGAAATTAAATTGTTATGAAATAGAGATTCTATTGGAAAATCGCAAGTCAAAAAGTTTCAGCTTTCCAATTAGTTCAAGGATTGTGGGAAACCTATGGAATATATACAGCAACGAAGTTAAACCATAAAAACATTGCTCAAATTACAATACATTAGCTGTTAGAGAAAGTTAATTAATAATAAAATAAATCAACAAATAAATAGATGTGAAAATATATTACAATAATATTAATTATTATAAGCTTATTAAATTATCTTCGTAATTATATATTGTAATGACATCCTTCTTGCTGAAATCTTAATAGTTCTATTCTCCACAGTTAGATACTATTAAAAATTAAAACCCTGTACATCAATTTCTATGTTTGCTTCATTCTTGAACTCCTTTTTTAGAGTATCATAATTGCGTGCTCGCTTCTGGGCTGCGCATAATCCTTTGCCAGGACCTTATGTGTTGTCTCCGGTCTCTAGAAATCTGCTCGCAAATTGCGCATTCCGTTTGCTCATCCTTCCATAACCTCGCCAAAGTTGAAAACCTGGTACATTTATTGCGACTTACATTCGCAACTTGCCTGGTTTTTCGGTTGTCAAAAAACTTGGGGTGGCTTTTGAATTAGAGCTTAGACAGTATAGTACACTTTAAGGAATTTATATGTCCTTAAAGATTAGAGAAAAAATATAAGAAGTAGGAACGATCTTTTGATACATCTTATTAAGACTGGAACTTAAGAATAATAAAAAGTTTTTACTCAAGGAAATGTGTAACGATGTAATAAAATCGACATTTTCGAATATGTTTAAAGTTAGATTTTCAATTACTTTTTTATGGATAACATACATATTGCTCTCAGTATATAAGCAAAACAACTTCAACTGAAAGATATTAAGAACGAGCTTCAGCTCTCCACCAACTGTTCGGATTGAAGGAACTGTACCGAAAATCGCTTGAAAGCGCGTAAAACCTAGTTTGAAAAGCAATTGAAAGAACTACGCACTTCGATTTTGATCCTTGGCAGATTCATATAATATTTATGTATGTGCGAGCATTGTTTTGTATAATTTATGCAACCCCAACGTACAATGGCATCGAAAGGCCGGAAATGGGGTGGCACTCTGCGCCTTCCTCCCCCTGTTGCTCCTCTCCCTTTATGGGGTAGTTCGGTGACAGGATGGTGCACTGAAAATAACATAAAAACATCCTTTTTGCATGTGTTTTATTAATTTATGAAGGATCTAGTCAAATAGGCGTCCTTCCCTTAAGGCTTAGCTTAGAATGGGATCAGTTGGGAATTTTAGAGTCAAAATTACCGTTATGGATTCCGTGCATTAAAACTGTTACTATCAACTAAATTTGTAGTTAAATTTTTTCCCAATGTACTGAAGCTATGATGCTGCTTTCGGTGGATACCGGAGAGAAATCTGTTGCGTAGTCCTGCTCCCTAACTCAACTGCGTCGTTGAGGTATTCTCACGCTGGAATTTCCCACTCCCTGTCCTTGGCCCAGCCCTTGTCCTTGTCCTTGTTTTTAACGCTGTCCTTGTCCTTGTCCCCGTCTCCGTCCATGTCCACGTCCTATCCCTCGGCTGTTTGTTGTGTACTTGATTTGGGTAGGCCTCAGTTGGTTTTGCGCCTTTGTGGGCATAATTATGCCTCCGTTCTGGAAGAACCACCGCCGCCGATACCAAATGCATTCACATTCAAATCCAGAGCAGTGCAACATTTCTCATATCGCATTTCCGCTTAATTGTCTGCGATTGTAACAGGCCCCGCGAAGGAGCGAAGACAAGGAACAGGATGCGGGGAACAGGAGATGATCGCGATCATCCCAAAAAGCTCCTGGCAGCTGCTGCTGCTGCTGCTGTGTTGTCTCTTATTTTTGCTAAGTTTATGCGAATCGCCCGGAATCGCATAAACATATCAAATTACGGCGATCGAATAATGTGTATTGTAAAAACCGGAAGTTTTTAAATCTCTGTCCGACAAAAAACAAAAGCCCCGATAATCGGCGGCATTTTCTCTTTATTTTTCGTGCAAATCTTCATAAATTTCGAACATTTTGTGCTTAATGATGATGCACCACCGAAATAAAAAAAAATAAAGAAAATACAGAAGAAATAAAGGATTTCACATCTCCATCTGCATTCGCAGCCCATTTCGATCGCTTGATTTGTTTTCAAGTCACTGCAAATACAAATTCTGTTACATTTTTGTCGAGTTTGAGTCGAAGTATTGTTTTTATTGAGCAAACACAGGCAATCGCACAGCAAACAGCCGGATCAGTGCACATATAAAAGTGAAGACAGATGAAAGGGAGCTCAGGTTTGGGGGAGCACTCAAGTGGAGGCTGCGCTGGAATCGTTTTAGAGATGGGGAAGGCTTCACCTCCACATTGAGTTCAAGTTCATTGACACCTGAGTTTTAAATTATACAGATATATCTATCAAAGTATTGCTTAAAATAGTTGCAAGAAATAAATAAGAAAATATTAACACGCATAAGAGAAAACAAACCAAGCAAATAAAGGCTGACAAACCAAGTTTCTTTTACAACGGATCTGGTTTTTATTAGTTTATGTTTCATAGGAATCCCTTTGTCTCTCTAGCTGATCTTGTTCATTTCAAGTTTATAACGCCGCAGGAATCCTTGGTCATTAGAAGAGATTCGTGTTCCTTGCTGATCTCTGGCCGAGCTCAACCTATATTCACTTACCGATCCCTATTGCCTGTTACCTAATCCGCGCACTTAAGCTCAAGTCTTTCGCTGATCTTGTCAGCTTATCCCCTGTGTATCATGATTTATTGCCTCAATACCTCTCACAACTTAAAGATTTCGCGCTTAGATCGATGTGTAACACCCGTAAAGGTGATCATGCCAAATTTGCACACCATCGATCGATGGATGAGGCACTGCAGCCGTTTGCCCCAAGGAGGGTTATTCGCGCTAACAACTTCATTGCACATGGGCAGGAGATGGCAAATTGCCGGAGATCGATCAAAGAGACGCTTTCACCTTGGCTCAAATGAGTCGTGAAATTCAGTCTTGCGCAAGACTTAAAAATGTATGATACCGGGATAAAGGATCCCCTGGGTAGGGAACGTTAATGTTCCTTTTGGTGCTTTTGTCCTTTTTTCGGGTCTTAAGCCGCAAGTAAATTTGTTTTCCGCTCGAGATCGATCATTTTTGCGACCGTAAATCACGGCAGGATGTGCAGAACCAGTGTCCTTTTGTCCCCGTTAAGTCTTTGTGCTCAAATGTTGTTATTCCTTAGTCTTGGTTTTTTTCCTTTCAGCTGTATTTGCAGTTGGAAATGCAAAATTCGAACAACAGAGAGTGGAGAGGAGAAAGAAATGCTGACCGATCTTGTGGCGATATGCAAACATCTGCCTTTTGGCCGTGTTTACTTGCTTTCGACCACCGATCGCAACTGTACAAGAGTATCTTCTCGTAAAGAGATCTTGGCCCAAACTCAGGCTTCATCGATTCGCTACGTGCTCGGGTGGGCCCGTCGCTCTACCAGGAATCGGTGTTCCGGAATCTGGGCAAGGATCACCAGTGGAACTGATCGCTCCACACCTGTTATTTAGGACACCATTAGCTACGTGAGGGAGCTGTATACACACACATGCGAGAGTTTGCCAAGCCAAAACCTGTTGGCTAATGCCGCACATTAATTCAATAGGATCTCGTGGGTTCGCTCATGCATGTAGATCACCGCAACGGATCAAAATAAATATCGGCGAACAGACACAGGCTCAGTAACAGGTACAGGTAGCGGCGCATTCTCTGTCTGCGGCTTGTCTGCCGGATTAGAGTTAGAAAAGGGATCGATGCAGGATCTCATCGAACGTCCATCGATGGTCGTACGGAGTTGGAGTGGGAGAACCCCTTACAGCTTCCATTCCACTCCATTCAAGCGGAAGTAACAGCTGCGGCAACGTCCTGATCTGCATCTACTTGGTCCATGTAAGGCCTCCTGGCAATTATCGATGGCGCAGCTGTAAAGTACCAAAAAAAAACAGCAGACGCAATAAACCAAAAACCAAAAAACCGAAAATCACATCGAAAGCTTCGCTCCCACACAAAAAGCTCTCCTGCGGCTTCGATCAGTTAACTACACAGGCGAAAAATTCCATTTAGTTTTAAAAATCGTCTTTAATAAACATAAAATAAAATTATTTAAATACTATCAAATTTGTGTAGTGATTCTTTATTTAAAATTAATAATTTATTACTCAAGACTATCATTATTCCCTGTGAAAATGAAAAAGATTTGCTCATAATATTCTTAACATGGAAACGAAACTCTTTATAACTTGAAGCCATTATAGAGTTATTGCCCTATTAATGTACAGCCATTTATTTTTCTCGTGTATGCCATGCCTCTCTGACCACCAGATGCAGTGCATCTTGTTCGGCTGCTGTCGTTGTCGCACCTGTCGCACAATTTATTTTTCGCCCAAGAAGTAAAAAGCCCAAAAAGCAATGCAATAACCGCCGAAAAGAGAGAAAAGAAAACGCAGGTCAGCAAAAAGCAGTTGCTTGATGTGCGGCGCATATCCTTTTGTCTTTAGCTTCCTTTCGTAATGACGACAGAGCCGCAAAGAAGCAGCTGCCGTTGCGAATGACCAAAACATGGCCAAAACTACAGAGCAGCCCGGTCTCCTCCTGATCCCGAGATACTCGTACCTTAACCTTAACGCATCTGCAAAAGTTGCTCTTTGCAGAAGGCGCTTCCCAGCAGAATCGGTCTTGTAATTTGCAATCGTTCACCATGCTGTTCTCTTGTCCGATTTTATTTGTTTTGGCCTTTTATGGCCATAAAGTTGATCTGCCAAAAAATGAACGTAACGACGATTGCCAAAAATAATATTGAAAATTTCCTTCTGTTCTCATTTTGTTGGGTTCGGATCGGTTCGGTGAGAAACAAAAAGGGTTCACAGCCCCTTTCAGCAGTTGTAGATCAATGTCACATTTATGTTTTGACTTCAGATTTATAACTTTATTAAACAAACACATGTAGCCATATTTTAAGGCGCATGTTACTGATGTATTCCATTCAAGAAAAATTACATTTTTTATAAAAATAAATAATACTATGAAACATAGTTATTGGAAACTATTATTGTAATTTCGTATAGTATAGGTCAAGTAAGAAAGCTAAAGGCACTAAATTAAACTGTTTTTTTATCGTTTTGGACTGTATTTTGCGAGTGGTTAAGGATCAGATTCACTAAAACAAATGTTTTTTTTTTACCATCTCTGACACATTTTATAAATCTTAAAAATTATCTAGATTTTAAAGTTCTTATTCAGCTTAAAAGTATATTTTGAAACCCAAAATCGCCCATCTATATATTTTTTTAATGAATCTCTTTCTTTCCATTCCAAAAATATCGGTGTGCTATTGTTATTTCCTCTTTTTGCGTGCCGCACTTAACCTTAACCCCTTCGTTCCCCTCTGGGTGAAAATGCGTCAGCCGCATGTGGAAAATAAATTGCTTTGAAAGCATAAACAAATTACAGGAAATTAATAAAGCCGTTCGACGGTTGTTTAATGGGCCAGAGGGCAAACCAAAGAAGGGGCTGAGGATCGGGGGAAGGACCCTAGATGATCCCTATGATGTATCAGGAATCGGGGTGGTGCCATGTAAACGATATTGTAATAGGGCGGGAAAATTTCAACTTCTATGCTTATTCCCCCTTTCCCTTTCTTGTTTTTCACTCGTCAACATGGGTGTGAAGACATTCTCGTCGAGATTAGACAATTTGGCATGGTTCGTTAGGAAAAACTGCAAGAAATCAAAACATAATTCCCAACGGTTCCAAAAGCAAAGAAATGGAAACGGAATGGTAGAGGGGCAGGGGGCAGGGCTGAGAAGCAGCGCCTTTGTACCGTTACTGGTTCTCAGAGAGGTAAACTAGTTTCGCTGCTGGATGGTTGGCCTTCGCCGCTGCTACTGCTCCTGCTCAAAGCGAGACAATAGAGATTAGAAATGCAGGGAAGCAGAAGGAGATGAAAAGAAATAGAAGAAGGAGCGGCCCCGAAGGAGAAAAATATGAAGAAAGGGAGTGCGTAAGGCGCAAGGATCACAAAGATCGATGGCAGAATAGGTACAGCTGCGTCACGAACTTTGAAGCTTAACCCACTAAAGCATACAAAAAGTGGGTTTCAATAACTAAAATAAACCGAATTTACCCTTAAGTTTTGTTATTTCATGAAATGTTTTGTTTAGTTTCATTTCTCCTTTACGACCTTAAAAGACAATTCAATCTAGCGAAAACCGTTTTTCAGTCTCTATGTATATCCCTAAAAGTTTCTAAGTAGCCCTTAATTTTAATATTAAAATATTATTTCAGTCGCAATAGGTGGGATATTATTTGGATTTTGTAACTAACATATGAGCCATTGGGTGTAACAGTTACACCATCCTTTAGTTAATTGTCTTTTAAAAAATTATAGATTTTTATTTTATTCACAATACTTCAGATCATTATTTATTGATTTTATTTATTTGTTTGTTTTTTATTTTTTTATTTATTTATTATTATTTTTTTTTTTCCAAACATTGCTAGGTCAATAAATTACTCCATATTGATTCATAGTATACTCCTCCTTATAGGAAAGTTTATTTTGAATTTCAACTGATTAGTTAAGAGTATGGGATGGGTTAAGAGTAGCTGGGAAAGGGGATATTCAATTGGCATTCGGCAGATGTCCTGTGGCGCATCCTTTGTAATTAACAAAGGGGTGCAAAGGAGCCGAGAAGCAAGAGAGCGCAGGAGAGAGCCGCAGGCACGGGCTAAGCCCATTAAAAGTCCCCAACAATTCCAGTCTGTTGTGTACAGTTGCTGCTTTTTGGGATCGCCACTGGAACACTCACGCATTCGTTCATGCGCTCCTTTCGGCAGTCCTTCAGACAGTCAGTTGTTCACACAGTCGCTCAGTCATTTAGTCAACCTGTCTCTGTTGGCATCACCTGCCATCGCCATCGTCTGCCGTCTGTTAATGTGTTTAATGATGCCTTTGCCCGCTGCCGATTTCAGTTGAGCTTTCAGTTATGCTAAATTGTATGCCCCTACTCTCAAGGCATTTTAGTCCGAAACTCTGCAAAAAGATATTGAATCCGAAGTTCTGAAGATACCTCAAACTTTTATTTCACGAAGATCTCCTTTTCTAAATCTTCTCCAAACCCTATATACAATATTAAACAGAAAACCCCGATAACTTGGTATTTAATAATATTTTTAGAAATATTTATCCTGCAGATCCGATATGGAACTAGCTGAGCTGTCAGCACTGTTCGAGGTGCGACTATTAAGACCCTGTGCCCAGATGTGGCCAATGATGTGTCATGCCTGTTCGATTCTCCTGACGCGAGGATATGCTGGTTTTACCATGAACCTTCTGGTTTTTTCGGTTTTCATTATTTTTGTTTCGATCTCTAGCCACGCGCCGCAACTTTCCTCGCGACTCTCAATCAAGGGCTGGTCTTGAATGCACCTGCTCTTCCATTGAAGATTGAAGCCAACTCGGCTTCAGTAGCCACCGAATGTGGGCCGCCTAATGGAGTTGTCCCCGGGGCCCAAGGCTCACAACTTTTACCAGGACAGCAGCTCTGGGCGATCATTAGTCGGCAGCGTCTTACCTGACTACTTTTTTTTAGCTTAATGTTTTATTTTAATTTTCGTTGTATTTTTGTAAAGTTTATCTTCTCTTCTTTTGAGGACACAAAAACTTAGGTTTAAGGGAATGCAGTAAAACAGTCGGCAGACAAGAACCTGAGGGAAATCTTTATAATATCGATGCCTTAGTTTTAAGATAATTAATATAGTAAATTATGGTGATTGCTTAACCATTTATTGAATTCCTGAAACAAAAATAAGTAAAACAAATACGAAATTAAAAAAAAAAAACATAAATGGTATACCCTAAATAAGTACAAAATAAGTTTATATATTATATTTTAGATTTATCCGGAAAATTGTCGTAAGACAATTAAAAAAAATAAATAAAACTTTTGACATCCTCCATATTGTAAAAGATTCTCATAATTTGGACTTATTCGAAAAAAAAAAAATATATTTTTTGGGTTCCCAATGTGTTTTTTTTATCCCTAAAACGTTGTAGTCTTATCCTCTTAACCTACACCTAGTTAGTAATTTATTTAAATTCAAAGAAAAATGTCCTATAAATTTGTCTTCCTTGTTAATTGCAAACCACTAATCATGGCCAATTTAATTAAATTCCAGAACGTTTTCCCGCCTAGAACTTTCCTTTGGATTCAATAGAGTATTACAATTTCGGCGCAGGCGCAGATTAAGAGAACCCTGAGCCAAAGATCGAGCTCTTTGTGGTCGTCGCTGCCGCTGCCTGCTGCGGCAGAGGCCATTCGGCAGGAGTGCGCCGCTTCGGCTGAGTTCGGCTCTCGAGCTGAGTAAATGCTTTCTCTCTCTCTCTTGATTTTTGTATTTTATATTGTTGCCGGCGCGGTCACACTGCCGAAAGGATTGTCTTTACGTCAGAGGATTACGTTTTGGTTAACGTTTTGATATAAAAATAGATCGAGTTTTCGCTTACCCAACGTTTTTAAAACACGTTCGACAAAGTAAACCACCCTCTTTCAACGAATGACACATCCTTGTCTTGAAGGTGCAATGGTATTTTTTTTAGTCCGGCGCGGTCACACTCGCGCGGCTTTCGAGCTGAGCTGCCGCGCGAGTTCAAATCAATTGCGCGCAATCCGTCGGCGGCGACGGTTGCAAAAAGAAACCTCTCTCAAGAAAGAAGTAGTGAAAAATAGTGACCAACTCCTGGTCGATCGAGGAAGTTAAAGCCTTTGGCACGACGATCTTTGAGCGATGATCGTGGTGCGTTGAACAGTGCTCGAGTGTTTGTCTGTCGGTGAGTTTGAGTGCGCGCGCTATTTTATTTGTTAACTACAGAACCGTTAGCCCACAAAGTGCAAAGAAATAAACAAGAGAACGAAAGCAACAAAATTCCGAAAGGAATCTGTGTGTAAAGTGCATAACAGACAGGCACAGAATGTGCCGAAAACAGCATTTAAGTCTGGGTGCGGTGATCTTGAACCCGCGCTCAACTCCGCGTAACGGTGCATCGGCAAGGCAAGTCAAGTGAGATGGGCGGAGAAGGAGGATGCAAGCCGTTGCATTTCTTTTGATTGCTTGTGTATCATCTTCGGGGATCTCTCTTCTTCGCCCACTCTTTTCGCGGGCACTCTCTGCTCAGCTTTTTGGCGCAGACTCCTCTCGAACTCCCAAAAGGTAATCTCCTCCTCGGCTAGCTATAAAAGTGCCGTTGCTTTTTTATGTTCAACCGTTTTTGGGTGCAGCAGCCAACTAACTCTCCAGAGATAATTACCAAAAGCCAAAGTGCGAGGCAGAGCATTTATGTTTGCTGACGACCATCAAATAGTTGGAGCCAACGTTCTTCTAAAATGCTGCGAAAATGGCGATTTTCCTGTCGCCTTATGATTTATTTACATGTGCTTTTGGGGAGAGCGTAGCGCACAAAGCGGCAGAAATAAGAAGCATTTCTTTGTGCAGAAGTCGAAACAAACACTCTGACTCATTTTCTTCGCGGCGCGCTTCATGATGTGTTACCCCAGAGACACGCGAGCGCGAGAGAGAGTTGGGGCAAAAAGTAACGGACAAGGGACATCAGCATCGTCATCGTCGCCTCCTGCTCCACCTCCTGTTTCTCCTCTTTGCCACCATAATCACGTGTCGCCGGCTCTTCTCTTCGCTTGGGATTTTTGCTCTGACCATCAGCCATGTCAGCGCCTTCATTATAATAATTTTTTTATTGCTTTTGCATAAATCAAAAATCACACACAAAACGGACAGAAACAGAAACGAAACGGGGAATAATCGTAAAATATTGAGAGGCTAAAAAAAAAAAAACATAAAAGGTGCGTTTTTCGGCTGTCTGCACTAATTTCGCATAATGTTTCTGTTGCTCTGCTGCTGCCTTTTTATTTTTTTTGTCGTTATTCCCTTTTGCTCTCGCATTTCCGTTACTGTTGCTTTTGTTTTTGTGCCAAATCATTGCGGTTTGTGCATACAAATTCATTAGCGACGGCTCCTCCCGCTCTCTTTCCTCACATTTCTACTTCTCCACCTTTGCCTCCCACACGCTCTCATTTCTGGGAATTGGCGTTGCTGTTGTTGTTGCAGCAGAGCGCGCCTTTTCCAGCCATGGATTCTGCAGGAACTCACACGGTGCTCCTCCGTTTCCTTCTCCTCTACCAATTCTTCAGGTTTCCATGGAACTAAGAGCTTTGGGCGACTTTCTTTTTGTGTTTTTTCGTTCGGGTTGGCAGTTCATAGCTAAAAGCAGAATAATGGAAATGTAAAGGAAATAAAGTGAGACTTAAAAATATTCAGACTTGCAAAATAACATATTCTCTAATTAATAGATAAAACTTAAATATTTTTATAAATTATTTTAGCTATTTTACAATGAAAGGCTCATTTGTCGAATGGTTTTTTAAAGGTTAGTTTTTATTTTCACTCATCTGCGTTTATAAACCTTCTAAATGTCTATATTATTCCTAAATTTAGAACCAAAAATAATTTATAATCGCTTTCTCCCATTTCAAAATGCCATCAATTGATTTGTTAATTTCTAAAAGTCTCAAACATAACCTTAATTCTTAATTTACTTCTTCACCCTTTTTAAGAGAGAGTCCCCAACTTCTCCAAAGGTTTCTTCTTCGCACTTTCGGCTTCTACAAAACCGAAAACGAAACACATACACACACATTAAATAAAGTTCACATTTTTTCCAGCTGCTGCACTCCAATTTATATTTTTTTGTGGATATTGGACTGATTACTGTAACCAAAAATGTGTCCCGAGACCCTCAGATTCCCATTTCCCCTTTAACGCTCTCGCCTCATGACAATTTGGTCCCTAATTTTAGGGCCCTCTGAGCTTTTCGGGCTTCTCGGTCTGAACCAAATACAGTTGTCGGTAAAATTTTATTGATCTTTTTTTTTCTGCACAAAAATATAAAATTGTTTCATGGTCGTCGATTGTTGTTGTTTTGGTCCAAAAAGCAAACGCCGAAAATCGGCAAATCGAATTCAAAACGCGTGTGCGGCGGAATCGGAGTTCAGAGGAGATACAGTAGAGAAGATCCCTGAAGAGAAACCCAGGAGAAACGAATCCCAGACTTCAGACGCGCCATCGAGAGATAACAACAAAAAGGCAACAATCAGTAAATACTTGGTTTAGGCGAACTCATACAGACAGGAAAAAAATATGAGCTATTATCCAAAATACTAATGCTTAAATTTGTACATTTTGATGGGGTAAAAAAATATTCAAACAACAACAAAACAAAATTCAAATTAAAATGAATGTTGACCTCAGGTAAATTCGTATTTTTTTTACTTTAAAAAATTTGAATATATTTTTCTTTCTGTGCAGAGCCACTGTCCAAGATCAAGCCGAAAAGGGCCGACCGAAAAATATTTTTATCTTGATATTTCTGTTTTTCGAAGCTGTTTGTTGTTGTTGTAGTGTTTGTTGTTGCTGTTCTAAATACGCCAAAAGTTGCTTTCGGGGCATAAATATATGTCTTTAGTGTGGCATGTCTGGTTGCGTTTTTGGAACTTGGTAAATGGGGCAAAAGCCAGACGACGCCGACGGACCTGACCAAAGAGCTGGGACTCTGCCGAGTGCCCAGTCCGTTTTGAGGATGACAGAGAGGAGCCCAGAATTCACGGAATTAGTTAACGATTAATGATTGGATATTGATTTCGATTCTGTGGCCTTTGAGAGCATCGTCTGCCGATCGGCCGTTTCGCCTTTACTACTCATTAATTTGTTTTTTTTTTTAACTATCAGGCGGTCATTAAAAACGCCGCAGTGAAAAATTAAGCTCCTGCCGCAACATCTTATTTGTTGACTTTTCTTTCTCCATTCAAGGCATTTTACATACTTTATTTGCTTTGCTAGTTGCCAACTTTCTTTTTGAGAGATTCTCTTCCTTATGGCGTTGCAAACTGCTTTACGATCTGAACGGACATAAAACACCAAACCCAAGGAAGATAGCTTAGCTTAGATGGGCGAGAAGACGACGGGAGGGAGATTCTTCTCAGTTCAGGTAGTATTCCCCTGTTTTTTTGTTTTCATCGTTTATTTCTGGGAAACTTAATTTGTGCTCCTTGGCCGCCATATCAAATTGGCGCTATCGAATACCTAACACGGACCCCATACACACATGAGGTCTGTATGTATGTTTCTACGGACGATGCCCCATATAACTATGAAGCCACAAGCTTAAAATTTGCTTAGCTCTTAGCATTTATTTTTTGTTTTGTGGCTCACTTCGGCTTCGGCTCGGTTTCTTCTCTGCGAAATCGGAGGCTTAAATTCTTTCGCAGCGAGATTCCATTTGGAGCATCCAATCCATCCCCTACACATTTGCGTAGAAACTCCCAAAAACAAAAAAAAACAACAAAAAAACGAATAGCAATTTTAATTTGTGTGAGAACTTTGCTTCATTGGGCTTCCTCCGGTCTAAAGAGGCTGAATTGGAGGAGCCGGGCGAGGGGATTAAAATGGCGCATATTTGCCGCAGATCATTAGCTATTAACCCGGACTCCTTGGCAACAAGCCCGATTCTTCCTCAGCGCTTAGAAGACGCGAAGTAATTGAGCTGTTGGAGCGCCGTCTTCCAGGCCCAGTCTTCTGGCCTACAATCTGCCTGCCACTGCTAACGTAAGATACGCCAAACTATTTGGCAATTAGCGGATAATAACATTTGGTTGTTGCACATTTAACCAAAAAATAATGAGTAAAGTTTGCGGGAAGATTGCAAACATGGAAATCTCAGGGATTATGTAACAAGTTACATGCCCAAAGAAAATCGGTTAAATAATTTTTATAGTCTATTAAATACGTTTAGGTTTTAATGACTTTTAGGTACAGCATTAATCCAACTTGTGTACTTTTATAATTACAAATATATCCTTTATTATTGGAACAATGTTACAATTTTTATTATGGTTTCCTCAGAGATTGTTAACAAATCCACACTTGTTGTTAAATGAGCCAACACACTCCGAGCTTGCTCTTAATGTAGTCCGTTTATTGGTATAAGAATTACACTGCTTTTAATTTTAGAGGTTGTGTCATTAAACAAAAGCTTTTCCTACTTCTCCACACATTGAGTTCTTCACCAACATTGAAAACCCGCTCAAAATGAACAATAATTTCCGATCTCGAGGAGATTCCTTTTTGGCGAGGAAGAGGCACAGCCCGAGCAGATGTGGGCAATCAATTGGAGAACTACACGCCGAGCTCGAAACCCAATAAACGAAGCGCTGATGGCCGACCATTTGGACTGATGAGTGCACAGCGTCCAGGGAGAGAGTGGCCCATATTATGCCATAACGATAACAACCAAGTGAGTGAGCTCGGGACTTGTAGACGAGGCATCTTACATTGAAGAAAATCAAGTGAATGACTAATTATATTTAGTCAGCATATGTAAAATGAATTAAGAATTGTTTCTTGTTTTTTCTTGCTAATCTCCGAACTTCTGGCATTGCAAAAAGATGTCTGGTTGTCTGAAAACTACATTTTCTTTCCATCCATTAACGACGTTTTTCCCAGTGCAGAGTTCTCCTTGAAAGGGGGTAGTGGCTGGATCTCTGGAGACATGCCCACTTGTGGTGCTCTTGCTCTTTGTGCGCCAACTCATATTAAACCACCGTTATGCATATCAGCCACACAATTCACAGAAAAAAAAATGCAGGGAGGCGGCCAGGAGATCGCCACATATCGAATGGAGATTGGCGTGGCCATGGTAACCCTTTAATTATGCCACACATACGAGCCAGAGCTCATGCTTTGGCCAGCATCCAGAGTCCACAATCCGAAGAGATCGTCGTTCTAGGCCCGGCTCACCTCTCGACGTCAACGCCTTTCGAATGGCACTCTGCTGGGTTTGGTCTTGGTCTTGGTTCGCGTCTGGGGGCTCCTCTGGACTCGAACTCCTCTGCTACTTTCTAAAAATCTGTCCGGGAATATAAATTGCAGCCACGTTCGCTAGCTCCTCGGACTCGGTGAGTGCGAGTCAAAAATTCTGCAACACTCCGGCACTGGCGCATCTTAATTGCATTTCGATTACGCTGCAGTTGCTGCAAAAACAAACCAAATCAAAACCGACAAAAAGCGGGGAAGAATTTCGCTAAAGTAGAAGAAATGGAAGCAAATCAAAATCTGCGAGTGTTGCTGGCTACAAATGTTGCTGGCAACATGTTGCACTTGCGACCGGTTCTCAGACGGCAAAGTCAGACCTTTTCTTTCTTTACCGCCAAGAAGAACCTCTCTTCTGATCCTGGTTTTGGGCCCATTTAATACAGTTATTTTTATTCGCTGCCCTCGCTGTCTCTCTATCTCCTGACCCACAGTGGTTATTCCAAAGCTTCCCCTGGGTAAATATAAAATATTAAACTATTAAATATCAGAAAGTAACAAAATTCGTATACCATAGAACTTTATTACTTAGATATTTCGTATTTGTTTTGGGGAATTAAATAGTTGTATACAAAACTCAAACATTAATTTTGTACAGTATTTTAATTCTCTGAAATCTTATAATATTAAAACCTAGGATGTATCAATGCTTTTCATAAAGATCGTTTTGAATTATTAGTATATTGTTTACAGCAATTGTATCATAGTTATCATTGTCACCTTATCAAAATAGTTATCCTTCTTTACCAGTGTCTATCCCTAACTATGGTTCCCATTTGGAAATCCTTAGTATTAAACTTAAAGTCATACTCTTCCAAAATATATCCTCATATCCTCCTCAACTTTTGTGTAAATCAGTCCCACTGTATCTCCTTTTTTCGGAGAAGCAACAAGTACATACATCAGCAGCAGCAGCAGCAGTGTTACAGCTGGCTAACACAGCAGCATCAACAATGGGAAATGCAAACTGTTTTTGGCTTGAAGTCATGGCCATCGCCATCCATGACCATTCCCGTTCACTTATCCCTCGCTGCCATCTCTCCGCTGTCGAAACCTTCTATGCTTTCTTTGGTATCGTAGCTCCTGACGCTGCTGCTGCCCCTCGGAGTCATTAAAAATGATTCTACTCAAACTAGAACACAGACCAACGGGCAACGAAAAAAAAGGCAGGCTTTGCGCCGAGTCTGGGGAAATGGCCATCATAAATGTGCAGAGAGGAGAAAGGTTCGAAAACCGAACTGTGAATGCCCTTAATGAGCAATTCATTCAAAGCTAATGTATCTTGGCTTTAGAACAGATTCTAAAAAACAAAACTATTTGGTAATGAAAGCAATTTTAAATATTAATTTATAAAACAAATGTTTTTAGTTAGTTTAAATTGCTTATTTAGTTATAAAGCTGGGACTTACCATATCGTAAATTTTGGAGTTAGTAAATACAATGAGAGGTAAATATGGAAAATAAAATATAGAAGATTTAACCAACAACTTTCAACTTCAAAGAAAATACAATTTATTTCAGAAAAAATAAGGTTTATTTACGCTTTTAAAATTTTAATAATTAATAACTGAGAAAATTCCAATAACCAACTCAGAGTATTGGATTTATTACATTTCCTTTTCAATTAACACAATTGATACGTACATATACCGCCACAAGTATCGAGGCAAATTGCAACCGTGCTATTATATCTCAGTCCTAACCCCTCTCAAAGCACATATTTTGCTCATAAAACCCCCATCTTAGCTTGTGCTCGAGAGCGCCTTTAATTCCTGTGGGGGAACTGTGGCCGATCGCGGCGTCGATATCGGGAGGGAGTGTGTGCTATTGCTGACTTGTCAGCTGTTGGCTTAGGCAAATATTATTACATGATATTGTGCACCACCAGCTAGCTCCGCCACGCCATGCCATGCCAGACCCTGGATTTCACTCCAGTTGGAATCGCCCCTGATCGATCCCCGGCGCCCGCCTTCGTTCCCTGGAAGCTTTTTCAATGAATTATTAGTTATTTCAAATTTATGTGCCGTTCTTTTTCTTTTCTCCTCATGCCATGGCATGGGTTCTTTTTTTTTTGTCGTGCGTCTATTTGCGTTTCCGCTTTCCGTTCTCCGTTCTCGCAGACTCGGACTTGGGGTCCCGTTCCTTTCATTGGCTTGACGAGGAAGAGGGCCCCGGAGCCAGGAGAGTCTTCGTGCCGTTGGGGGCGTATTTGCCTAACAAAAATAAATAAATATGAATTTATTGCAGCGACGCTGGTCTCTTTTTTCGGGTTATGTTTGTGTCGCAGGGAACATTAAAACCTAATGCCGTCTTGGGCCACAAAAGCCCCCGGCAGCGGGGATCGAATAAACAAATACGAGGCAAAGTCTTGCTTCTCTGTTCCCCTTGCGATATTATTATTACTATTATTCTTGTTTTTTTTTTTTTTTTTTTTTGCTGGCTCTCAAACCCGGGGCAGATAAGCAAAATACGCTGAGGCTGAAACTCGCCCAAGGAAAATACACATATAGAGAGCCAGCTTAAGAATCTCCACCGCTTTTCCTAAGGGGGCGATCTTTTCTGCTGCCCTGGCAGTTCTTCCGCTCAGCAAGCCTCAGCCTCTCCTACAAACGTTTCTGGTTTCTACGAATTTGTCACGCTTTGGATTTCAAATTTTTGTTGATGTTAGCCAACTGTTAATGGACTCCGTCCTCATGGACCTCTGGCTTCCTCTTCCCAAATATGCTGTGAGGCGTAAGTAAATTCATTTAACGCTTGATTTTGTCCAGAGTTTAGTTTTACCTGCTCCCAAAAACGCTTGATCCTATCCGATCCGATCGGATCCCACTCCCTGTCTCAGGATCCTTTTTTTGCGACTATTGTTGGTGTGCTCCATCCTTGCCCAGTTTCGAGCCCGCACAAAGGACATTCAAGTAGGGGCGGAAATTTAATATGAATCGCTGCATATAGTTTTTTTATGCTTCTCTGTTATTGAAATATGAGATTTTTCAGTCTTTGATCGCTGCCCCCATTGTTTGTCTACCTGCCTGCCTACCTGTTGGAGTAAACAGCATTTTTGAACAGCATCAAGGATGTTGTTCTTTCAACTTTTATCAAGATGTTTTGGGTACTTGCTGAAACTTTATACATACATTGCTGATATTGCGAAGACAATACGAATTTCCCGTAGGACGGGAAGGTGTCAACGTTTTGCATTTTAAACTAAACATTGCACTTGTCCCGGCCTATGTGCGATTTGTAATAATCAACATAAATCCATTATTCTAATGATTTATAACAGTGTATTTTGACCTTATTTTTACTGATTAACTCTATTTTCTTTTCAGATCTCACATTTTCAACGCAAGACTTGTACAATTTAAGACATAGCTTATATATATATACATACACCATTCAGCTTTTATATATATAAATTCAGGTGAGTTGGCTTGCCTAAAGTCCATATTCTGATTTAAAAGTTAATTGTAAATTAAAATTAAAATTAAAATATATATTTTGTTGCAGATTTTCTGCGTAATCGATACATTTTATTTATATTTCCCATTTTCCATTGGTATATAACTTACCACACACACAATACAATTTAAAAATTTCCCAAATGCGCGCGCTCTTTGGTACTTTTCATCCCTTCTGTTATGAAAATGTCCGGCTTGGGCTGCCACATAATTTACAGCTCGAGCAGCGCGCAGTGCTGCCACCTAATTTCTAAGTGCTAGAGATGTGCTCGTGGTTATGTGTCGAAAACAAAGTGTAAGTTTGAGTTATAAAAATAAATATAAAAACAGGAAAAACGAGTTTCAAAACTGAATTTGTGTGAAACAAAACTGTAAAAACAAAAAAAATTGCGACGAAAAGTTGAAACTTAAACAAAATAAATGTTTTGAGCCCGTAAACTGTTTTTCTCTCCCAATACCAGGCTTAAGAGAAATCCAAGAGATGTTTAATAAAACGGCAGGAAGAGAGATACATAATTTCTTTATCACCGCCGCAATCTGTAGTCACGCGATAAAGAGACGCAGCACGCTCTCATCTCTACTACATGGGGTTCAGCGCCTGTGTGAGGGTGGGAGAGCGTGTGGTGCGCGTGTGTGAGTGCCGCCTCTCTTGCCGCTTGCCTTACACTCCCGTTCGTAATTCGTTAAATATAAAAATAAAAATTTTTTCTTTCATTTTAAAAAATTTTCTTGCTGCGACTAGTTGTGCGTGTTAAGGCTGAGGCTGAGACAGAAGAGCGAGCACTAAGAGAGAGAACTACGGAGAGCTCTGCTGGCTTTATTTTATTTTGCTCCGCCGCCGCTGTGTTGCGCAGGCAATCTTAATTAATTTATTTACGTCTATATTGATTTTTTAAAGTAACAGCTACGCTAGCAGCAATCGAGCTAGAAAGCCAGCCAGCAGACAGCAGACACAAGAGCGCGCGCTTAATAGGTATAAAAATACATACAAAACGGAGGCGAATCTGAATTTGAATATTTCGAGGTGAGTAAATCTATAAAAATAAATTAAGAAAATTATAATTAACGCTCAAGCAGCACGGGAATGTGCCAAAAATAATATACGTTTGAATATTTATTTTTTCTGTATAACTATGTATTTTTTAGTTCTATATTGTTTATTTCTTCCGCTGGCACATCATAAATTAGTAGTTTTGGTGCTGCCGCCTTGTTTTGTGCAATTGTTTATTTAAACTTTATAAAGCGATTCAGATGTCTGTGCTGTGAGAGTAGTTGGCGTCTCTGCCAGCGCTAAAAATTAATATCAAGCAGTAGCGTTCCTGTACTTTTTGTTTTTGTTTTATGTAGTTTGATATTTTTATGGTATTCTCTGGCTTTGTTTTTATTGCGCTGCTGACGCCGACGCCGACAGTCCGCGTCGTTCGCTTAGGACCCAGGCAAAGAGCGGGACGCCGAAAGAGCGGTTGAGCAACAGAGAGAGAGAGAGAGAGAGAAGCGGCGGAGAAAGAGAAGAGATGCACACACACCTACGCACGCGTGTGTATACATGTAAACGGCCGTGTAAAAAGCATGTACAAGTCTCAGAAAGCAGATGCAGATTAGGGATGGCAACGCCTATCTATCGGTTTATCGAAGCTGCTAACGTTTGTTCTGGGTTTTATGGATAATTATTTAATTCAAAGGATATTTACGCACCCTGGACTCTCAGTAGACTAAACTAAATTGCATTATCCCTTCGATTAAAGGGTATCAGACTATCCATGCGCTCTTGTATACTATATAGAAGATCGCTTGCAAAGCCGTTTCTTTTTAATTCTCTTTTGCTGAGAAGAAGAGTTACCTGTTTTTATCTTTTTTTATTTGCTTAGTTTTTAGTGTGTATATCCTCAAGATGGTCTCTCCCCTTTTTATGCCCTTTGTTTTGTTTGCTTATTGCTTGTTCGTTTCTCGTTTTAAGACCAACATCAATTATCTTTCTTTTTGAGTTTCCACACATCTTTGCTTCATGGCAGATTTTTTAATGTTTTTTTTCTTCAATTATTTTAAGCAGTGTGCTTTAGCTTAAAAAATCAAAATCATTGAAACAAGCTGAAAACTAAAAACTAAAAAACGAACTTAAATATACTAAGATGGAACCATCTTGTGATTTAACTAAGGAAAGCCCCGACGTGGAAACTGAAGCAGCAGGACCCAAAGCAGTTGAGGGCATGGAGCACCTGTCGCACTTGTATCCTCCATCGCTGCCCAAGGGGCGTGGCCGGCCAAGGGCCACCTACGCGCAGACGGGCGAATTTGATCTGGGTCTCATCCGGGAGTACCGATCTCGCCCAGTCCTGTACGATCGCACCAATAAGCGTTTCAAGGACAAGCTGTATGTGGCCCAACAATGGGAACAGATCTCCCACAAGCTGGGTTACGATGGTAAGCAGTGTAAACAAACCCGAAGCCGGCGGGGATTAATGACGGTTCCTTCTTGTAGCCACCAGCCTGAGAGATCGCATGATTACGCTGAGGAACCGCTACAACATTGAAAAGCGACGTGTCGAGAATGGACTCTCCACACAGGCATCGCAGTGGCCTCTGTTTGAGAGCCTTCAGTTTCTGGGCGATCATATACGGCCGAGGCGCAGCTTTAAAAACATGTCCAAGCTGGAAGATGACGAGGAGCAGTACGAGGTGGACGAGAGCGATAGCAATGGACATATGATGAGCATCAAGGACGAGATGGAGGACGATAGCGAGATCTTTGATTGTGAACAAACGCTGCCTGTTACCACAGTGCTGGGGTGAGTTCGTGGCTATTCTCTGTTGGGCCAGCCCGTTTCAATTCCTGGCTCGTTTTTGCTTTCTTTGTAGGATTCCCCTAAACAATTCCGATGAGATTAAGAACCAACGCCAGCTGAACGGCAGCGATGTGGCCAATGGCAAGAACTACAATCACTTTGCAGAGAGCTACCAGCGGCGACAAAACGTTCAGCCCGAGTACATCACCAGTAGTCCCATTGTCCACAAAAGCATTAGCGGCAAGCGCGGAGCTCAGCATGAGGAGCAGCCGGCGAAGCGCAGTAGGGCAGCAGCGGAGGAGTCACAACATTTATCCACATTTCCTTCCTTTTACCCCGCGCCCTTGCCACCGGCCTATGCCAAGTTCCATGGCTTTGGCGAGTTTATGGTCCACTCCCTGTGCGACATGTCGCCGACCATAGCCTTGCGTCTGGTGCAGAAGTTTACCCGCGAACTGGTCCAGACCTCGCTGCGCAACGAGGACAGCGGCAGCACCAGCAGCAAACGGAAGCCGGATCAATCGGATCCAGTCGATCCGGTCGATCAGAGCAGCGAATCGCAGGAGGAGGAGGACGAGTAGATTTTAAGTTGCAATTTTAAATTACGGGTAGGGACGCGTGTCTACATCAATACAAAAATATAGCCGCACTAATGACAGATTCGATTATTACATTAACATATTATATAGAGTACTCTTTCTTTTAAGTCTTCTGGATGAGAAGACCAAAGCATTTCATTTATCAACAATAATGGCAAACCAAAATATACACTCATATGCTTTGTTTTAAAGGCAGAGGGATACGGGAAATGAAGCGGGTCAACTAATCCACATTTGATCATTATTTCAGATTCGGAAATCAACCTTTGTAGTACTCGCCTATATCTCTAAGTAATGGTATTGAATCCTATATAAATCCCATATAAGGCATATATATACGTTTTATAAAAATATAATACAAAATACGTTTTATTATTTTACCAACCCAACAGTTTTTAAACCAAGAAATCATAAAGATACCATTATGATTAAAGTTTTACCAACTTTTAAACCCCCAGCCCATATAATCAATACTGCAGTCAGGTCCAATATAATTTGTGATTACGTAATGTGTGGACAAGCCCTTGTTAAATTGCACTTATAGTTCCGAGACCGACTTTGCTCAAATTCTCTGGGAAAATAAATCAATGATTATATTTCTTTTAAATTGATGTTCAAAAAAAAAAAGGAAGTTGATGGTAAAGCTGTCAATCATAAAATAAATCATATAATTTTTCGAGTAAATCATCAAGAGGTTCCCAAAGCACTTTATAATTACAATCATAACTTTTCTTAGGGCCCAGAACCACCCCACCGAAAGCTTAGAAAAGCTCCCACATTTCACCCTTATCTTTACAGCTACTTAGGAGCATGCATTTGATGAAAGAATGAATCTTAAAACCAGTTGAACTGGAAGAGGCCTTAAAAATGCCAGAAGATTTGCCATCCCAATAAAATGTCCATATCAATCCTGAAATGTAATTCCTATTGGTCCACTTATGCCACCCAGAATCCAGGGAGGAGTAGGATGCTGCTGATCGATTTTGTGGGACGTGCATACCCGGGATAAAATATGGCCAGCAAAACCGGAACCCACAATGAGAAGCAAGCATGGCTAATGCCAAATTAAGTCTGAGTAGGCACATCTCCATTTGACCAAACTGGGTGGGGCCCAAGGCCTAGAGGTGCGTTTCTTCTATTTTCATTCTTTTATTAATGCGTCTATATTTCTTAATTAAATTACAGCTCCATGCGCGCATGCGATTGACTATGTGTGCGTGTAATTATAGTGTTTATGTGGCACTTGGACATTCCTGGCTGTGGCTTTTCTTCCCAGCTTAACTCAACCCGACTGGCTAGCTGGTTCGCTGGCTTATTGATATAGCCAAGGCCCAAAAGAGGTGAGTGGAGTGCCGCGAAGTTTACCCGAGAGTTGAGAGTGGAGTGCTGCATTAAAACGTCACCTGATGTAGGCCGTGCCCGGTGCTTATTTGTTGCTATTTTAAAATACAAATTGCACTAGTCCCGGCCTGCAGTGAGTGTCGCAGGCAACGATATGCTGAGAGAAATGCGATTAACATTCTAACGATAAATATATATATTAATAATACTAGGCAAAATGTGATTTTATTTTATTTTAGTTACTAAAATAAATTTCTATATCTGATTAAGGATACATGTACTTTACATCAAGTTAACTCCATAACTACTATACTATCGTACTTCCATAAGTAAACATTTTAAAATTCTACAACCAAATATATGGATAGAAATACATTTGTATCTTATAGTTAATAGTTTTAAATTTAAAGTTTACAAATAAAATAATTTTAAAAAGTACTTTATGTTGACTTATTTCTGTGTATTTCTTGACGGTTAATTTAATGCTGGCCCGAGATCTAATGAAAACGCTGGACAGCTTTTAAATTATTATTTTTAATTTTAATATTTTCCTGATGGGTACAAAAACAACGTTAGATCAGCTTTTTTCTTTGCGTGCATACGACCAAGTTAACAGGGACGATAACGTTAATGCTAACCGCGACACCAGAAACCATGGGCCATAATGCGGTGCGGCGTTTTGCGTGCTGCTGTTCGTCAAAGTCAGGCACCGTCTTCTCATCTTCCCATCTCGTCTGTCTGGCCCTGTAATTATATAATTTAATCAAATTACTTGCATATGTTGCCAAAAAAAAAAAGGAAACGCCGAAACCTAAAACCCCAAAAAAGAAGGAAGCGGAGAAACACTTGAGAGGGAAGAAAGAAAGACTTGCGAAATGGCCAAAATTCGGGCCAACATAAGTGGCAACAGAAATAAAAATAAATGCCAACGGCAGCGGCTCCTGGCGGCTCCAAAATGCTTTATAGCCGCATTTCTGACAGTGAAACGTACCGCCTGCGTGTGTGCGTGGCCAAGGCAGAAGGATATTTGCGTACTTTAGCATTCATCATCATTACTCTTCCGTTGCGGTTGCATTTTAAATTTTTAGGCACAACTTACCTTGACAGGCGGCTTGACAGTTGCAAATTGCAAGCTCGAACACACCGGCTGTCGGCCAAAAGCTAGTCGCTACGCACGCCATTATCGTTAGAGAACTTGAGAAGCTTTCATTACATGCTATCAAGTAGCAGAGGTAATATAAATCATTAATAAATGTTATAAAAAGGAATAGAAATATAATACAAACCGTCTACTGAATCTTATTGTACAATGGAAGTGGGAATTCTAAGTGTTAATTAGAAAACAATAAACAAATTTTCCTGTTAAGTTTATTTGTAAACCATAGTTGCCATAGATACGGAATATAGATTTTAATATTACGACCTCAATAGCTTTTAATGTCCATACAAAGCCCAAAGAAATGATTTCTACAAAGGTTTTGTAGATTGATCACTTTACTATAAATTTACATTTATCTGCGCAGTCGGTTTATTTATGTAAATTATTTTTTATAATATTTCGAACAAAGCATTTTTTAGTAAACGAACAGATATAAATAAAAAAATGCACTTTGTTCTTTTAAGGCAATTCAATTTTATTTCAAAATGAGATAATGTCTAAAATTCTTTGCAACTAGTTACAAATTAAGAGGTTACAATTAATTTATTTGTATACTATAAGGGGGATATTATGTACATTAACTTTTGTATTATTTTTGTTGTATTTATACAGGAACCAGTTGGCAACTAGTTACCTTGTGACCAGTAGCTGTAGAGAGAAATCCACCCCCGGGCTAAGCTGGTCACACTGATAGACGTACGTATGTATACAAATTGGCGTAGTGTGTGAAAAAATTGTATTTGCCAAATAATTATTATTATTGTTGCTGAATTGCACTGTGTTGTGTGAAAAAGTTCCTGCTTCACAAAAAAGCACAAAACGAGCTTAGCCCCGTCTCAACTACATATCCGTCTTGGCCAACACAACCTCCAACCAGCGCATACACACCGAAGTCAGTCCGAGATTTCGCACTCTGAGTCATTTGCCCAGATTTCCCCGAGAGCCGTACGTCACCGTCGCCGCGCAACCACTTGCTTGGTAATTACTTAAGTCACTTTTTCGAGGCAAGCAGCTAGTCCAGACATGGCCGCCGTGGAAAACAATGAGCCCCGCACGGAGCTGCAGGAGCTGCAGTTCAAGTCCGGCCAAGTGGCGGATGAGTCTCTGGAGAGCACTCGTCGGATGCTCAGCCTTATGGACGAGAGCAAGGAGGCGGGCATCCGCACGCTGGTGGCTCTCGACGACCAGGGTGAGCAGCTGGACCGCATAGAGGAGGGCATGGATCGCATCAACGCGGACATGAGGGAGGCGGAGAAGAATCTGAGCGGCATGGAAAAGTGCTGCGGCATCTGTGTACTTCCCTGGAAGAAGGTGAATATCAAGGATGACGGCGAGAGCGCCTGGAAGGCCAACGACGATGGCAAGATCGTGGCCAGCCAGCCGCAGCGCGTCATCGATGAGAGGGAACGCAGCGGAATGGGCGCTCCGCCGCAATCGGGCTATGTGGCGCGTATAACGAACGATGCCCGTGAGGACGAGATGGACGAAAACCTCGGCCAGGTCAACTCTATGCTGGGAAATCTGCGCAACATGGCGCTGGACATGGGCTCGGAACTGGAAAACCAGAACAAGCAGGTGGACCGCATTAATGCCAAGGGCGATGCCAACAACATACGCATGGACGGCGTCAACAAGCGCGCCAACAACCTGCTCAAGAGTTAAATTCGCACAAAAGACGGTCTCAAATCCAAATCAAAAACAAAATCAATAGTGAAGCACGATAGCCAGGAATCCACGGAATAGCCAGTTAATCCCCCTCCCACTACCATCAACCAAGCAGGAGAGGGTACGAACCAAAAATGTGTGGGCACAAACAGCAGCAGCAGCTGTTACTGCAGGCTACTGCTTTATTTATACTATATATTATATACAAATACAAGTAGTATACTTGACTCCGACTCCTGGCGGGGCGACAAATGTAACGGACCCATCTATATACCTACAAGCGCACCTCACCAGCCGGAAGAACTTGCTACTTTCTACGACTATACTTATTATACTATATATACTGTACTGTATGCGTGCAAAAGCGATCCACAAACGTAACTACTTACTATTACTTACACTCGTGTACAAATAAGGGCTAACTCCTCTCGGATTTGCCGGAAACAATTTTATTATGAGATTTACCGGATGATGGACGTACTCTGTTTTTGGTACAAAACTTTTTGAGCATTTTACCAAACTCTGTGTGGAATCAAAACCCATGTAACTACTGAGATGTATGAATATATTTACAATTCGTAGAACCACCGGACACCGATCACCGATTATGGGTGGTGTCTCATATCGTAGCCAATTTTATGTTCTCCATTGTTGAAGCCTCTTTGCTTAGTCAAGTTGCGATGATGCCATTTAACCACCAACAAAACAGTCCAGCACAGATTCTATTGAATTAATAATGTAACTTAGACTTGCACTCGAACACGACCCCCCTTGCTTCGTATATGTATATCCCAAGTGAATGTAACAGAATGAGTTTCGCTTAGCCTAAGTAAATATTGTTGATTGCAAATAATAATCCCCATTAATTATTAGGAAACGACCTGTTTGTGCGCAAGATATTTCTCGTTAATTATTATATTGTATTACGAAGTGTATAGCCAATTAATTAGATAACATTATTTATCGCTTACATTCTTAGCTCTTAAATTGCAATTATTTGGAAATAAAAGAAATCACCATCAAAAACATCCCTGGTTATGGGTTTATGGTTTTATTGCACTTTACAAGAGGATTGTTAGATGATTAACTGAGAATTTTTATGGCACTCTAAAGTAATTGCTGGTTGCTATGTAGCCTGTGAAGTCATCGTCTAAGACGTCATCACAATCGGGAGCTCGGTCAAACTCGATTTCCGGCGCCGCCTCCACAGGAATGTACACAATACTGCCTCGCATCAGTGCAATTTCCTTGGGCCCCTGCTTCGTCTGGAGGCGCAAGATGCGCGACCCCTTCAACACAATCAGGATGGAGCCAAAGGCCTCAATTTGCAGCTTATAAGACTTAAGGGCGGGACGGATATTCACATGGATCACCGCAAAGTCCGGCACGGGCGGAATGTACACCTGCACCTGCTCGTCGACGTGAAACGGAATGAACTCCTTGCGCTCGGCATGCCTGCTCTCAAAGATCACCGAGTCGAGCAGCTGATCGACATCTTTGTACTTGGGCGTTAAACCGGCACGTATGACGTTGTCCGAGCAGGCCATGCACTCGACACAGTCGCCGTCGAGGTAGGCGTGGATCTCGTTGGCGCCCAGGTAGATGGCTTGACCAGGCTTCAGGCGGACCAGATTGAGGAAAAACAGTGACAATACGCCCACATCGCCGGGAAAGTCCTTGTTTACATTGGTAAACACGTCCAGGAGATCGTTTGACTTTAATTCTGAAAGAAATATTCTTTGAGACAGCGTTGCTTGGAGATTACGCCATTAAATAGCTCACCCTTCTGGTATTTCTTGGCAATGGTATCGATGCACTTGGCAATGACCGCCTCGTCGGTCTTCATCAGCTTCTCGTAGCACATCTTGACGCTATCAGAGTTGGGAGCTTCGTGAAGCGCATCCACTGCCTCAGAGCCAATCAGCTGGCTAAGCGGCTGGAACTCGTCAATGTTGTCCCTTATATCGCTGGCCGGCTGGAAGCCAACCAATGCCAGGAATGGAGTCAGAGCAATTGCCAACTCCGGCTTATGGTTGGGATCTTTGTAGATCTCCGGGCGCTCCTTGTGCAGCCGCTCCGCCTCGCACTTGTTGGGGTGCACCTGGATGCTGAGTGCCTTGTTGATGCTCAGTACCTTGAAAAGGTAGGAGAGGTCCTTTTTCAGAACACGGTCCAGCGTCTCGCCGGTCTCCTTAACCACGGATACGCCACAAACGTGTGTGCCCATCCACATTTCAGCGTAGGGCTCCTCCGGATTCAGCGTGAAGTCCGGATCGTTGGCCATGGCAAGTTGGGCCACCGCCGAGTTCATGCCCTTGCGGCCCCAGTCGTAGTTTTTCACCCAACCAGTCAACTCCATTTTTCCGAATCAAAAGCAACAACTGGGCTACGCAATTTGCTATATCAAATAATTTTCATATCAGCTCGGTTTGGTGTCGCGGTCTGGCAACGCTTTTCAAGGTCAAACTTGTGCCCGGGAGGGCAAAACGTAAACTGCCGTTTTCCTCGCTCTCTCGCGGGTTCTGGGGGTGCTGAAGATGGATTTAACTTTTTTAAGGAGCATGATGCTGCGCGGGGAGCTTATAATAGCTACATAAATTCGAAAACTGACAAATGGGTGGACCGACAGTCTGGCAGCTCTACGAGAATAATGTGACCGCACACTGAAAACGGAATTTTGTAAACTGGCAATGCGACTAATTTGGCGCAATATCCGTGACCGTTTGAACTCAGTTTATTCGAAATGAAGAGTGCATTTTTAGCACGGTTTCTTGGAAAATATCTTTATAAGGGCGTTTTTGTTAAACAATCTCATTTATACAAATATAATGTTATTTTTTTATTATTTTTTTTTACAAACGTACAATCTTAAATTCAAAACAGTTCATTGGTCATTTGGTTTTTACGCTCTCGCTATCGTCTATTTTATCAATCACCTGTTTCAAACAGTCCTTGGTTGATGTCTTTTCCAGATCGCAGATACGTGTCAAGTCCATGGTGGCGATCTGCTCAATCATCTCCTTGATTTTTTCCTGCTTAATGATTGACTTTACGGACTGCCGCACCCCTGCACGCCCGCCAGCGATCCCCTGGGGGGTCATTGGAGCCTGCTCGGCGGAATCGTTTTCGATTTGCTTTCCTTTGGCCCGGTAGTGCTGCTCGATGATCTTACGTATTTTAAGCTTGGTATCTGCTCTCGATTTCTTAGTTGTTTGTCCCATGGCGAGATTCCGAAGCTCTTGAAAATTAATTTCCTTGGTTGGCGTATCGATGGGCTCGGGCTCTGGTTTCTGCTTTGCCTTTTCTTCGGGTTCAGTAAAGTCCAGTTCTAGAGACATCTCCTCCACAGTGGCCACGATGCCATCGTCATCATCGACATCCATTTGTAAGCTTGGTTTACTCTTTGGTTTCTCTCCTTCTCTTGGAGTTTCATTATCCGGCGGCGTTCTGAAAGATACTTCCTCCACTTTGGGTTCGGGAGCGGCTTTTAGCTTCTTCTCTTTTAACTTGGGCTTCTCCTCAACTTGAGGAGGAGCAATTTTTACCTTCTTTTCTTTAATTTTCAATTTTTCTTTGGGTGGCGCCGGCCGTTTCTTTAGGATTCCAATGCACGGCTTCGTTTTGATTCTGACCGGAAGCAAGGAGTTGTATTGGATACCGATGCTATTAAAGCAGTCAACAAACTCCAAGGTATCAAAGTCTTCTTGGAGCGATGACCACAGCTCCGTATTTTGCTTATTTTTGGCCTCAATCAGGAGATGGGTGAATCCTTCCAGCTCCGCTTGAGTATAATTCATTGATTCGTCCTTGCTGTAGGTCCACTCGTCACGTATTTCCATGAACCGTGAAACGCCACTTTGGGCGGCCAGATTGGCAATGTGCACGGAGACATTCGAAGCTCCAGCCTCCAGCCGATGCAAGTGGGACAGAGCCGCTCCGCCTGGGTAGTTGGTTCCCGAAATGACAAGTAAGAAGACCGTCATGCCGACGTTCAGGAGGATGTGAGCTGCAGAGGCGAGTGCCAGGAAGCTATTCCACGTCGATTTGGCGCTGTATATATATTTACAATTCGTAGAACCACCGGACACCGATCACCGATTATGGGTGGTGTCTCATATCGTAGCCAATTTTATGTTCTCCATTGTTGAAGCCTCTTTGCTTAGTCAAGTTGCGATGATGCCATTTAACCACCAACAAAACAGTCCAGCACAGATTCTATTGAATTAATAATGTAACTTAGACTTGCACTCGAACACGACCCCCCTTGCTTCGTATATGTATATCCCAAGTGAATGTAACAGAATGAGTTTCGCTTAGCCTAAGTAAATATTGTTGATTGCAAATAATAATCCCCATTAATTATTAGGAAACGACCTGTTTGTGCGCAAGATATTTCTCGTTAATTATTATATTGTATTACGAAGTGTATAGCCAATTAATTAGATAACATTATTTATCGCTTACATTCTTAGCTCTTAAATTGCAATTATTTGGAAATAAAAGAAATCACCATCAAAAACATCCCTGGTTATGGGTTTATGGTTTTATTGCACTTTACAAGAGGATTGTTAGATGATTAACTGAGAATTTTTATGGCACTCTAAAGTAATTGCTGGTTGCTATGTAGCCTGTGAAGTCATCGTCTAAGA
Source organism: Drosophila seguyi (assembly GCA_008042675.1). Lineage (NCBI taxonomy): Eukaryota > Metazoa > Arthropoda > Insecta > Diptera > Drosophilidae > Drosophila > Drosophila seguyi. The sequence continues at coordinate 959 of VNJU01004946.1, read as the reverse complement.
CGTCATTACAATCGGGAGCTCGGTCAAACTCGATTTCCGGCGCCGCCTCCACAGGAATGTACACAATACTGCCTCGCATCAGTGCAATTTCCTTGGGCCCCTGCTTCGTCTGGAGGCGCAAGATGCGCGACCCCTTCAACACAATCAGGATGGAGCCAAAGGCCTCAATTTGCAGCTTATAAGACTTAAGGGCGGGACGGATATTCACATGGATCACCGCAAAGTCCGGCACGGGCGGAATGTACACCTGCACCTGCTCGTCGACGTGAAACGGAATGAACTCCTTGCGCTCGGCATGCCTGCTCTCAAAGATCACCGAGTCGAGCAGCTGATCGACATCTTTGTACTTGGGCGTTAAACCGGCACGTATGACGTTGTCCGAGCAGGCCATGCACTCGACACAGTCGCCGTCGAGGTAGGCGTGGATCTCGTTGGCGCCCAGGTAGATGGCTTGACCAGGCTTCAGGCGGACCAGATTGAGGAAAAACAGTGACAATACGCCCACATCGCCGGGAAAGTCCTTGTTTACATTGGTAAACACGTCCAGGAGATCGTTTGACTTTAATTCTGAAAGAAATATTCTTTGAGACAGCGTTGCTTGGAGATTACGCCATTAAATAGCTCACCCTTCTGGTATTTCTTGGCAATGGTATCGATGCACTTGGCAATGACCGCCTCGTCGGTCTTCATCAGCTTCTCGTAGCACATCTTGACGCTATCAGAGTTGGGAGCTTCGTGAAGCGCATCCACTGCCTCAGAGCCAATCAGCTGGCTAAGCGGCTGGAACTCGTCAATGTTGTCCCTTATATCGCTGGCCGGCTGGAAGCCAACCAATGCCAGGAATGGAGTCAGAGCAATTGCCAACTCCGGCTTATGGTTGGGATCTTTGTAGATCTCCGGGCGCTCCTTGTGCAGCCGCTCCGCCTCGCACTTGTTGGGGTGCACCTGGATGCTGAGTG